>CM034701.1:383918264-383938146 GCA_020142125.1 Phrynosoma platyrhinos
TTCAACTTGTGGTCTACTAGGACTCCTAGATCCCTTTTACACATAGTCACATTAAACCAGGTGTCCCCCATCCTATATCTATGCATTTCATTTTTTCACCCTAAGTACAGTACCTTACATTTCTCCATGTTGAAATTTATTTTGCTGTTTTGTCCCAGCCTTCTAATCTATTAAGATCATTTTGAATTTTCATCCTGTATTCTGGGATATTAGCTAATCCTCCTAATTTGGTGTCATCTGAAAAATTGATAAGTATGCCCCCTATTCTTTCATCCAAGTCAAGATGATAAAACCTTGTGGCACCCCATTGGTCACTTCTCTCCAGGATGAAGAGGAGCCATTGCTGAACACCCTTTGGGTTTGTCCAGTCCATGTAATAAATCCATGTAACAGTGACTTTGTCTAGCCCACATTTTACTATATTGTTTGCAAGAATGTCATGGGGAACCTTGTCAAAGGCATTATTGAAAGCAAGATATGCTATATTCACAGCATTTCCTTCATCTACCAAGCTGGTAATTTTATCAAAAAAACAAACAAAAAAAAAAAACAAAAAAAAAACAGATCAGATTTGTCTGGCATGACTTGTTTCTCTGGAACCCATGTTAACTTTTTGTGATTATGGCATTCCCTTCTAAATGTTCACAGAGTCTTTGTTTAATGATCTGCTCAAGAATCCTTCCTGCTATTGATGTCAGGCTAACTGGACAATAGTTGTTGGCATGCTCTTTTTTTCCTTTTTTGAAGATGGGGGACAATGTTTATTCTCCTCCAGTTTGCTGGAACTTCTCCTGTTCTCCAGGAGTTCCCAAAAATTATTGACAATGGCTCTGATATTACATTTGCCAATTATTTTAATATTCTTGGATGCAGTTCATCTGGTCCTGGAGACTTAAATTCATTTAGATTAATCAGGTATTCCTGTACTACCTCTTTACTTATTCTGTGCTGCATTTCCCCTATTGTGCCCTCTGCTCCATTTTCCTCAAGTTGAGCACCCTTTTCTTTTTCTGAGAACACTGAGGCAAGGAAGGCGTTGAGTAGTTCTGCCTTTTCTCTGTCCCCTGTTAGCATTTTGTCATCTTCTCTGCACAGTGGCCCTACCATTTCCTTCTTCTTTCTTTTGCTATGGACATACCCCCAAAAGACATTTTTGTTGTTCTTAACCTCTCAAGCAAACCTGAGTTCATTCTGCGCTTTAGCTTTTCTGACTTCACCTCTACATGTGCTCACTATTTGTTTGAATTCCTCTTTGGTGTTTTCCTCTTTTTTCTATGTCTTATACATGTTCCATTTAAAACTTACCTCATTTGTAACTTCCTTAGTCATCCATCCTGGTTTCTTGAGGCACCTCCTATTCTTTCTTCTCATTGGAACTGTTTTAAGTTGTGCCTTCAATATCTCCCTTTTGAGAAACTCCCATCCATCCTGAACTCCCTTCTCTTTTAGTATTCCTGACCATGAGACCACCCCCACTATTTCCTTAAGCTTACTGAAATCAGCTCTCCTGAAGTCTAGAATGCATGGCTGACTATGCCTGGCTTCTCCTTTCCACTGTATAAGAAACTCCAGGAGAATATGATCATTCTCACCTAAGGAGCCCACCACTTGTACCCCATTAACTAAGTCTTCCCTGTTTGTTAGGATCAGATCTAAAATAGCAGATCTTCTTGTTGTCTTTTCCACCTTTTGGACAATGAAATTGTCTTTGAGGCAAGTGAGGAATTTGCTAGACCTTGAAGTATTGGCTGAGTTTGACTTCCAGCAAATATCTGGATAGTTGAAGTCACCCATCACTACTACATCTCTCCTTTCTGAGTGTGTGGTCATCTCTTCTAGAAAGGCATCATCCAATTCCTCAGTCTGACTTGGGGGTCTGTAGAAGACTCCCACAATAACATCCCTGTTGTTTCCTTCCCCTTTAATTTTTATCCAGATGCTCTCCATCTGATTTCCAGAATTTAAATCCTGGATCTCTTCACAGGTGTAAACATTCCTGACATATAGCAAAGCAAAGCAAAAAAGCAGCTTATTTATATACCGCTTCATATCACGCTATGGGATGTCTAAGCGGTTTACAACTGTGAGCTGATTGCCCCCCAACAAGCTGGGTACTCATTTTAGCGACCTCGGAAGGATGCAGGCCTGAGTCGAGCCTCAGCCCTGGCTGGTATTGAACTCGCAACCTTGTGGTCTATGAGTGAGTGGCTGCAGTACAGACATTTAACCACTGCGCCACCAGGGCTGTTATTCCTCCTCCTTTCCTGTTATTCCTCCTCCTTTCATGTTTTGCCTATTTCTTTTAAAATGGTTATATCCCTGTATTCCTACATTCCAATCATGAGATTCATTCCACCAGGTTTCAGTGATGCCTATTATATTTGCTTTGTTGTGATAGGAGTTCAAGTTCATCTTGCTTACTTACCATCCTCAGTGCATTAGTGTAGAGACATCTAAGACCATGTGTCCCTCCTACTTGCTGCCTGTGCAAATATTTTTGCCTCCCACGGTTGGGTTCCCTCCCACTGTTTGCCTTGTTCTCTCTATGACAGTTTTATTATTTTCTCCAGTCCTTTTACCTTCCAGAATAGTGTCTCTCTCCCCCATATAACTCAATTTAAAGCCCTCTGGATCAAATTTTTAAGACTATTGGCAAAAATGTTTCTGGTGCAACCCATCTCTTGCCAGAGGTCCACCGTCATGGAACCATAGCCCATGATCCAAGAATCCAAATTGTTCTTTGTGGCACTATCTGCAGAGCCAGTTATTCGCATCTGCTATTTTCCTTTCCCTTCCTGGACCATGCCCTTCAACATGAAATGATTGATCATAACATCTGACAAGCAAATACATGTATTGCCATTTCTTTTCAGATTTTCCCACTGTCCTGGTCAATCCAGATTCTAGCAATGTCCATAACTTCAGCAGACACCCACTAAGTTATTTCCTGCCCAATCTTTCAAATGTATGGGAAAGAGTTTATTGATAAATAATATAGGACATGGTGAGAGTTTCTCATTTGATTATATAGGTCTTATAGTAGTAATTTTGGGAAGCCATCATTTTCATGGCTAGCAGCAGCAGTTTGAGAATGTTCATGGAAAGGTTGCTGGTGATAATGCTTATTTCCAAAATAAGGCAACCATCAATGTTGTGCTGTAGATCATATGCCAGCAGGGGTCGGCAAACTGTCCCCTTTAAGGGCCAAGGGACTTCAGCTCCCAGAAGCCTCAGCCATGTTGGCCAATAGTCTGGGATTCTGGGAGCTGAAGTCCCTCGGCTCTTAAAGGGGACAGTTTGCCTACTCCTGTCATATGGTATGGGCAGTAAGTGTCCAAATGAGACAGGTATTCTAAAGAAAACTGGTACAGGGATGTCAATCCAGACCAAGTCACACAGAAGTAATCCCAGAAGATGAAAGGAAATACAGGGATAAGGTCTCAACCAATCTAAGAGTTGTTACACAAAGCACATACTCCAAATATCAAAAGCCAAAAAAAGAATGAGGCAAGGAAACATTAAAGATATCCAGTCCAGGGTTCAATGCCAGGAAACATAGGAACACAATGAACACAGTCATTGAAGAGGTTACATGTTTCAACAACAAGAATTCCTTGCCAATTGTTAGGAGATTTATTGGTGGCTGCCTCTGGATGCTACGTGCTTAATTAGTGCAGTATCTTCTATTTAACAGATGGAAAAAATGACATTTTTCCTTGTCTCTTTGCTAGATTTCTGAAGGTGGGGAATTACCTCCCCAGTGTCTGTCAAATCCTGCTGAGGAGGAAGCCACTTAGATATTTCAGCACAAACATCTCAGATTCAGTGAGGGAGCCCTCCTTTGTGAGAAACTCCAAACAGTCCAACTCCTCTGCACTGGATTCCACAGGGTGAGTTAAGATGCTTCTTCTTTAGCAAATTAAATGTAAGAAAAGTGTACAATAAAACCAGGAGTGGGGAAGGTGCTAACTGTGCCCTGAATGCAACTCCAGATGGACAATTTTGGAGCACCCAATTCCCCTTATAGACCCCTGAAACCCCTCCAGAGTCCCCCCCCCTTTTTAAAGGCCAAAATGGTCAAGAACATGAGAAGGACATTGAAGCCATCAGGAAAAAAACATGCTGTGGCTCTTTTGCCTGGCACTATCCTTCAAAACCCGTCTTACCCAAGGTGAAAATCAACTGCATTTGGGCTGATTCTGGGAACTGGTGCAATACTAGTCACACTAGAAGGGGTGATATGTGGTCCATAGTAGGGGTAGACACAGGAGGGAAATGCGCCCCTTCTGTAGTTGGTCAATCCTCTGGACAGTAAAAAAGTACTTTAAAATGGTGAATTGTCATTCATCCTGGAGCGAAGTGACTAGTGGGGTGCCACAGGGTTCTGCCCTGAGTCCAGTGCTATTCAACTTCTTTATCAATGACTTGGATGATGGTATAGAGGGCATGCTTATTAAATTTGCAGATGATACCAAATTAGATACTATATTGTCCTTCCTCCAGCTGCTCATTTTGTATTATTATTTATTTTGTTTTTATGTGGAATATGTTGTTTTAACTCATAATTGGTTTAATATTGTTTTAAGGGGTGGGAGGGTTGGAAGGGTATGTGACTGTTTTAACTTATGCATTTTTAATTGATGTAACCCGCCCCGATTGCTCTGCAGAGGGGCGGGCTATAAATAAAATTTATTATTATTATTATTATTACCCCAGAGGACAGGATCAGAATTCAAAGTAACCTTAACAGATTAGAGAGCCGGGTCAAAACTAACAATATGAATTCCAACAGGGAGAAACATAAAGAACTATGTTTAGGCAGAAAAATAATGAAATGCACAGATATAGGATGGGGGAGACCAGGCTTGACTGCAATACAAGTGACACGGATCTAGGAGTCTTTGTAGACCACAAACTGACAATGAATCAACAGTGTGATGTGGCAGCTAAAAAAAAAGCCAATTTGTTTCTAGGCTGCATCCATAAGAGTAATAGTGCCATTGTGTTTTGCCTTAGTCAGACCTTATCTGGAATACTGTGCCCATTTCTGGTCACCACATTTTAAGAAGAGAATTGACAAGCTGGAATGTGTTCAAAAGAGAGCAACCAAAATGGGGAAAGGTCTGAAAATCATGTCCCATGAGGGGTGGCTTAGGGAGATGAGTATGTTTACCTTGGTGGCACAGTGGTTAATATGCCAGTGCTGCAGCCAAAACACTGTGAATTCAATCCTGCAGGGCTCCAGGTTGACTCAGCCTCCCATTGTTTCATAGGTCAGTAAAATGAGTACCCAGCTTGTTGGGGGCAATTGGCTAACATATTGTAAACCACTTAGAGAGAGCTTAGCATTATAAAGCAGTATAGAAATGTAAGTGCTGCTGCCATTGCTATCAAGCTTAAGAGGTGACATGATAGCCATGTTTAAATATTTGAAAGGGTATCATATTGAAGATGGCACAAACTTCTTTTCTGTTGCTCCAAAGAATAGGACATGGAGCTATGGATTCAATCTACAGGAAAGGAAAATCTACCTAAACATTAGGTAGCAGCTGTTTGACGATGGAATATGCTGCCTTAGAGTGTGGTAAGTCTCCTTCTTTGGAAGTTTTTAAACAGAGGCTGGATGGCCATCTGTTGGGAGTTCTTTGATTATGATGTCCTACATGGCAGGGGATTGGACTTGATGGCCCATGGGGTCTCTTCCAACTCTTATGATTTTATAACAGAGGAATGCCTTCAATCAAACCTTCATAACCTCAGAGAAGTCCAGAATTCTTAGATGTGAGAATCAGCATTTGATGTGAGAACTGGATGTGAGAATCAGCATTAGCATTGTGGTCATCAGGTTATTTTTAATGAAGACTTTTGTTTTTGGTACTGTAATGAACCTTGTACCTGAACTTGCCTGAATGAAGCCTTTGATAGTTTCAAAGGTAGTATTGCTTCAGGATCTCATCCAGTACATTTTTGGTTCCCAGACAGTTATCAACTTAAATCTTTATGCATAATTACAACAGTAAAGCTCTCTCTTTCTTGCACGCTCTCTCTCTGTCCCTTAGCTTCAAAGTTAATAAGGCATCTTTCCTGCTTGGTGACTTCATTGCTCACTGGGTAGGTACTACCAGTATGAATTATTTCTGATCTCTTATAACATCTGAAGTTACACTTCAAAAGTTCCAATTAGTACAAAATCAAACTCTAGGAAGCTCTAACAAAAGCCAAATCAGCAGCTCATCCCAGTTCTAACTTTGTCAAATGTAGTTAGCTCTGATAATGTCCAGAAAAAGAAAGGGACAAAAACAGGTTGGACAACAAAGGCCACCTTCCAGGTCAGCTAAAGTGCTGAAGAGATGCAAATTTAATTATTAAATTTATTAACAGTGCACCCTTGGTTTGGTTCCAAGATCCCTCATGGGTAACAAAATCAGTGGATGCTCAAGTTCCATTAAATACAATGGCATGATGAAATGTCCTGTATATAACATGGGAAAATGAAGGATTGCTTTTTGGAATTTATACATTTTAAAATTATTTTTAAACTGTGGATGCTTGAATCAGTGGATAAACAATCCATGGATGTGGAAGGTTGACTGTAATTTGTTTTATTAAAGAACTTAAAATGTTTGAATTTCCAATGAGGGACAAAACAAATTAACCCGTCTCCTATTTTAAGCCCAGTTCCTGAGAAAGAAGTGAGTTGAGTCTCTGTGCAGGCAAATTATTGAAAAAGCAGACTGTGGTCCCATGATGTCTCCTTAGAAATGACAGGAATGAATTTGGGTTACTGATAAAAGGGTATCCACACTACATAAATGTAGCAATATGCCATGGCTCTATCTCATGGAATTCTGGGATTTGTAGTTTGCAGAAGTGCTAAGAATTATCTAGTGCTTCAGCACTAGAGCATTCTACTTAAGCATCTCAAGTACCTCACAGAACTACAAAGCCTGGGTTCCATAGCATGGACCCATGGCAGTTACATATAATTTATCCCTTACCTGATCCTATCACAATGATCCAACTAGTAATTGTGTGTATCATAAATCTAAGAAGCTGTCATATATTGTGCCAAACTGTTACTTCATCAAGTATTTGGGTAGGAGTTTTGCAGCTTGTGGGTCACATGTGACCCATGGGGAGGTCTTTTGGACAGTCTCCAAATTCCTGATCTGATAGGCAAGTCCTTCTAGGAAAATGGAGAATCATGCCTCTGGAAGAATCATGCCTTTGGAAAGTTGTTGTGTGTCTTCAAGTTCTTTTTAAAATCACCCCAAGGCAAACTTACCATGGATTTGGCAAGATTTGTTCAGAAGGGATTTACCTTTGTTTTCTTCTGAGGTTGAGAGTGTGTGATTTACCCAAGGTCACCCATTGCATTTCCATGGCTGAGTGGGGGTTTGAAGCCTGGTCTGCAAAGTCATAGTCAAATCACTAAGCCATACTGTCTGGACGATTCCTGGGGTATAAATCTCATGAACAAGAATGTACAGGCCCTGCACACCTTGTTCTGCATACTTTAAATTGTAAGTCGGCTCCAGTCACCTTTTACATTGTTGGAAACCCAAAGTCTGGTGTGTAGGGGTCCAGAGTTGGATGACTGCCCAAATATAGTGTAACATAATATTCCCTACTCTGTTTAGTAAAGGCTTCCCAAAATTTGAGTCAGGAAAGCAGTGGTGGCTGGCGGTTTCTATGTCACTGGGTTGATGAATTCACTTTGGTTTTTTTATCTGAATTTAAAAGGAGACTCACAAGGTGTAGAATCCATCTTGGAATCAGGTGCAACCCCTTTGATAGCTCCTTCAGTGTTTGGACTAAAAGCTGGAAGAGATCACCCTCTTCACTGATGTGGAAGCCACTGTAAGAAGCTGTCACTGCAGGAAGGAGTCTTTCCAGTCCTATTTAACTTTATTGGGGAATTGAACCTGGATTTTATTGCTTTATCTCTGATTTATGGCTCATCCCCTAAACAAAATTCTGCTCTTATCTGCCTGGAAGAAAGGCATGTTGAAAATATGGTAGATATTATTAAGGGGGGTGCAAGTTGTGGGGGGGGGGGAAGATAAACTTTATGGCTGTCCACTACTTACTGCCACAGTTTTTAAACAGAAGTTATAGTGCTGTGGAAAATATGCATCAGAGATGATATTTTATTTAATGGTGTGACTATATTATGCCAGAAAATATGCTAATGGTTCCTTCAGAAGTACAAAGTGTGTACTGAAATATTCAGTTTTAATTGCAAATTCTCCTTATTTCACACAGGGGCAATGTATACCCTTATAATATTGTATGATGAAGATACTTTCTGGGAAGTCTGAAGCAAGGGAGAGAAAATAGCCACAAGTCCAAGGTGGAGATTATCTCATTCATAAGATTAGATTGTCTCCTCTAGATTTCTTCTTCTGAGGCTTCTGTGCCATATCTTCCTGAAAGTGGCAACACAGTGATCTTTATTGGGTAGCTGATTTATAATGTCAATGTAGTCCCATTTGCAACATTATAGTGCAGAGCTGCTTAAAATGTTTGCAGAAATCTATGTATGCCTGGGGAATGCATTGTGCAGGTTTACCTGCTCCCTGCTTCCTTGGCAGCCATCCAGAAGGGATGAATGACACCCATCAATCATAATGTTTAGGCTGTTCAGTGGCACTCTTCTGGGTGTTTTAATGTAAAAGACTACATTGTTAGTGGAAAATTAACTTGGAGACTAGAGCATGGACAATGAATCAGTACTGATTTGTGGAAGCCACTGTAGTCCTCTTTCAATTGAATTGAAAGTGTTTTGGGCAAGAAAAGCGAACATTTTAACAGAATTGGCATTTTTTTAAAAAATAATGGTTGGCATTTGTTAGTTTACAATGCTGGACTTACAACCTTTGCTGTTCACATTTGCAACTATGGTACCATTGTCATGACTGTTGTTGTTATGTGCCTTCAAGACATTTCCAACTTATGATAAGGCAAACCTATCATGGTGTTTTCTTGGCAGGATTTATTCAGAGGTTTGCCATTGCCTTCTCCTCAGGCTGAGAAGTGGGTTTGATGGCCAGGTTGGGAATTCAATCTTGGTCTCCAGAGTCATAGTCCAACACTCAAACTACTATGCCATGCTGGCTCTCTGTCATGATTGTAAGTGCCCCTGAAAGTCACCTTAGAATCAGCCATCTTCACTGAAGAATGGAGATCTTTGGTGTTGGTGAATGGGGTGCTGAAGGATAATGTATTCAGCCCTCTCCTGCTAGTGATTGGTAGGGGAGTGGTGAGTTGTAACAACAATCTTGTTGCAGCTTTGCATATTTCTGATTTCTGGTGGAAGGAGGCTGGGTGCACCACCCTTTAGCACCCTGCTCACCAGCACCACAGAACTCTGTCCCTCTGTGGAATTTTAAGATGAGTTTTGGAAGCCAGATCAAAAGGCAGAGCATAGCCATATAATTATGGCTACATGTCTTGTACAGGATATTTCTAAACATAGAATCATAAATTTGGAAGTGACCACAAGGGCCATCCAATCCCTGCTGTGCAGGGATATACAGTCAAAGCACTCCTGACAGGTGGCCATCCAGTCTTCAAAGAAGGAGACACCACCATACTCTGAGGTAGTGTGTTCCACTATTGAATAGCTGTCAGTATCACTGAACTCAGCTCCAAGAGAACATCTAAATGTGATTAAAACAAAAGATTTTATTCCAGAAATTGAGACAGAAGTTCCTCTGTCCAGAGTTTGTGTCAGAACTGAAAAGTTTTACCCCTGGATCATACTTAAGAGTTCCCAACATCTAGCCCCCATCTCCAGCTATGATCTCAAGCCTTTGATCTGGATCAAAGTTGCATTTCATGTTTTCCCTTCCCTTCCCTTCCCTTCCCTTCCCTTCCCTTCCCTTCCCTTCCCTTCCCTTCCCTTCCCTTCCCTTCCCTTCCCTTCCCTTCCCTTCCCTTCCCTTCCCTTCCCTTCCCTTCCCTTCCCTTCCCTTCCCTTCCCTTCCCTTCCCTTCCCTTCCCTTCCCTTCATCATCATTCAATCACACTTAAGAAAGGAGAGCATCCCTGGTTTACAGCCCTGAACCGCTTGCAGGAATAACAGGGTCATAAAACCATGAATCTCTCTCGCCTCTGGCCATTTGCCCCCTCCCATTATTTCCCAAGCTTGGCTTCCCACAAGATTCTTATTCCCCTCTTAATAAATCAGCATCTATCATAATGCTATATCATGTTATCTTACCATCATTTCATCATTACATCATATTATCATGACAGAACAATGCATATGGAACTTTCAAATAGCTCTTACTGTCTAGAAGTTCTTCCTAATGTTAACATGAAGTCTCTTTCCCTGAAGTTTTCATCCAGTCCTTTGTGTCCTAGTCTCTGGAGAAGCAGAAAACAGTCTTTCTCCATCCTCAGTATGACATCCCTTTAAATATTTAAAAATGATGATCATGTCAACTCTTAACCTCCTCATCCCCAGGATAAATGTATGCAGCTTCCTAAGTTGCTCCTCAAAAGGCATGGTTTACAGACCTTTCACCATTTTGGCTGCCCTATCTGTATCTAGCTTGTCAATATCCCTCTTGAATTGTGGAGCACAGGACTGGACAGAGTATTCCAGGTGAGATGTTTGCCCTTTATTTTTATTTCCCTCCAAAATAAAAATAAAGGTAATCTTTTACATCTGGCATTTCCATTCAATGATGTTAAGCTGTGTATCTATTTGAGTTGGAGAACTTTGGGTCTTTTTGAGATAATACTGTCTTATTTGTCAGAAACATGTAAAAGAGGAAGAAAGGTTTAATTATATAGAAACACGGGCACAAGTTAATATCAGTTCTCTTTTCTCATAGGAGAGGAAACTTTCAACATGCAGAATGACTGAGATACCTGGGAAGGTGACAGAGTCTAAGATTCCACCTCCAAACAGGCATAGATTAGTGCTCCACTCACACAGTTTTATGTTCTTCCTATTGGCTGTTGGTCCCTGGGAAGGCCAAATGTAGCTGTTTCTTGCAAATGAGGAGGGAGAAAACAATTCAAAGGAGGAAGATTATAACTGGTCTAGGCTCATGTTGTTGTAGTATGACTTCAAGATTTCCAGCTAATGGTGATCCTAAGGCATATCCATCATGGGGTTTGACTGGCAAGATTTGTGCAGAGGGGTTCCCCTTTGTCTTCCTCTGAGGTTGAGAGAGTGTGACTTGCCCAAGGTCATTTAGGGGGGTTGCAGACTGCCAGAAATAGTGCAAATTGAGTCCACTTTTAGGGTTAGGGTTAGTGCTGGGAAATCATGGGAATTGTTTTTTTTCTGAGACATTGAGCCTTCTCTGTCAGAGAGCTCTGGTGCCACAATAAACTACAGTTCCCATGATTTCCTAACCCTAATCCTAACCCTAAAAGTGGACTCAATTTGCACTATTTCTGGCAGTCTGCAACCCCAGTCCATGGGTTTCCATGGATGAGTGGAAGTTCAAAACCTGGTCTCCAGAATGTCATCCAAAACTCAGACCACTACATTCTGCCAGCTCTAGGCCCATAGGAAGAAAGAAATGAAGTTGTGCTCCTGGATGGAGTGCACCATCATTTTCCTTCCCTTTGGAGTAAAAAGTGGTAAGCAGCAACATCTGTGGAGGGAGAGGCTTTAAACAAAAAGTAGCCCTCTGTGCCCCAGCCAAAAAAGAGACATGCATATATACATAAACCATACTTATGTGTGTATAAACTACTATCAAGACTGCCTAAGAAGAGCTAAACTGCTCTAGGAGAAGTCTTTCCTTCCTAATATTATAGATACAGCTCTTTAAAAGTTGTCTGACTAAGGTAGATTAAGGGCAAAATCCAACTGATAGTCTCGACTGGAATAACTGATGGAGTCAGTAGATTCTGCACAAGTGTTGATTTCCTAGATTCCCATGGATTTAATGGGCCTGTTGTCAGGAATCTGACAGATTCTGCCATGAAATTAACTAGTGTGTATGCTGTCTGCTGCTTTATTTTCTGCTTGCTGTTTTATTACTGTGTATACTGTTATTGTTAATGACCTGCAGAATTGCATAAATATGGGAGAGGGGTTTGGTGGTAAGGATAATGGCATTTGTGGTGCCTGTGCTATGTAAAATAATTGCTAAACTAGACAACGAACAGATCTGTGGAAGAAGCTGGTAGCACCAGTTTCTACCAAGGTCAGCTGTGCAAACAACTTGAAATGGCTTGGGACAGATATTTGGGGGGAAATTGGGAGGTGAATAGCACTGGCTGAAAAATTGTTTTGGTTTGTGAACACATCGGGAGAAGCCCATGAATTTATAGAGCAGGCACATTACTACTTCTATGTGGTTGTCTCGGGATTATGGTATGTGATAATGGGGAAGTCCTTCCCAAGTTTTTCCAGATAACAAAAGGTTAAATGTAGAGATGTGGTCAAGCATACCCTCCAATTGTCCCAATTGGGCAAGGACAATCCCAGTTGATCTTCTTTCATTGCACTTTTTCATCAGCTTGTAAAATGTTGCAGTTTCTTTCTCCTCCTTAGAATTTCTCCCTCTGTCTCTCACTTATTTCAATTGCCACAAATAAAGTGCAGAAGTAGTCTGCCCCTCCCCATGGACTCACACAAAAGCAAATTGTTGTAGCCTGTTCTAGCTTGTCCATTCTTTCTTATTAATAACTTTTGCTATCTTGACCACAAACTGATGTTGCTTGGCCACACGTGGTTGTTTTTTATCTGCTAAGTATTGGAAGGCATGGTATAGACATCATGTAGGGACATATGGTCCAAATATGGTTTAGATAGTTTGGACTCAAACATGATGCAGAGAAACCTTGGGGGGAAGTTACAAGGTGACTGAACATACCCTACATTTCAACCTTCTGTCCAGGAGGAATTTCAGAATGTCCTTCATTTTGAGCATGACTAAGAAGCATGCATTTTTCTTGGGTGTCCAACATTTTGTAGTGCCTTGTTCTCCTTTGTGGTCATGACATCTGATCACCCTGGGGTGTTGGGGGTGGTATGATTTTGGAACATTGGTCTGTAAGTGGTTAATTTTGGCAAAACTCTCCAAATCAACCTGCAAATTTGCTTGAAATAAAATTCATGAGACTTCTATTCTCATTGTTTTAAACCTTATTTAAGAAGCTATTGCACCAAACTGAAGAGTCATTTCACCAACCAAGATGAGGAATCCTAACTGTATGTATAATCAACCAATCATGCCTACAGCAGAAAAGCTACATAATCTTCTAAACAACTTCCAAACTTTCATTCTGCAGCTTCTGACACTACAGCTGATTATATTTTGGTTGAGGAAATATCAGTTTACAATGGTGTCTGAATTCTCCCCCTCCTCCACTGCTGTCCCTGGATATTCACATCAAATTGTATAAAGATTGAATAAAGAGAAGTCACCCATTACAAGTTTGCATCAAGATCCATATTCTGTATAATAGTCCCAGTTAAGGAGCTTAAATATCATCTTTGAACATTCAGCTCATTCTCAATAGCTTTCAGTTATTATGCTCCTCATCA
The DNA here is from genome assembly GCA_020142125.1 of Phrynosoma platyrhinos. Taxonomy (NCBI): domain Eukaryota; kingdom Metazoa; phylum Chordata; class Lepidosauria; order Squamata; family Phrynosomatidae; genus Phrynosoma; species Phrynosoma platyrhinos. The sequence goes on from CM034701.1 coordinate 383,931,787, forward strand.
GTAATATTCAAAGGATTTCTTTTCCTTCCAAATCATAGAGCACAGTTTGACTGTCTCTCAAACAAGGTTATAGACAAAATAGAAACAAATATTCATCCATCACCTCCTGAGAGAAGTTGGGGAAAAGAGACTGTTGGGATGCATTATCACAATAGCTGATTGCTGAAATGTTATGAACTCATCTATCTCTTTCTCTCCATTGTTTATTGTGCAATTTAAATACCATCTTGTGTCCCTTACAATCAGCCCCCTGATATGTCAATCACTAGGCATGTGACTTTAAAAGACTTCAGATGGTACCTTTATACTGTAGAAATATTGCAGTGTGACACTGTCAGGGATGATGGGAGTTGTAGCTTTTCACCTCTGGCTCTAACTCACCACCTTGTTATGCAGCAGAGCTGACCAGCTTTGATCAGTGGTTAATGCTTTTCTCCAAAGCAGCAGAGTTTCACAGAATAGGCTGAAGACCCTGACAAACTCTCCAAGCCTTCTCACTCTTCTTCCTCAGATGTCTCCAAACTTCTCCAGGATTCTGCTGGCTCTTGTATCTTCACTCAAGACACCAGGTAACTCAGTAGTCTTATATAAAAGATCTACTTTATTCTACTATATACAAATACTATGTGCTCAACAAATCACAATCTCTACAAATCTCCTCAACTACCCACAATATCTCCAAACTACTCCACAAAATACATTGGCAAACATTACAATTATTATAGCCATTGTTAATCACCACCCACTAGTTAGTTTCCACCCAGTGGGTGTGTACATTCATTTTGATTGGTTCACATAGTTCAATCCATGCTTAAGACCAGCCCAAGTATTTCATCATTTTACCTTGTACACTTAATGAATCTCAGGTGTTTCCAATATGCATTCTATAACTCTGTCCTTGGCTCTCAAGACTTCTAAATTACATTAGCTTTTGCACCTGTGTAGCTTCATAATTGCTCTTGCTTAGTCATTGTGACTTTCACATACATATTTTATTTCTATCACTGTATGTCCCATGTTGCATTTTCCTTAACAGACACCACTTTAATTACCATGGCTCTAACCTGGGACTTGCAGTTTTGTGAGGCACCAGAACTCTTTGGGGGAGACCTTGTAAAACTAAAAATCCCAGGATTCTGTAGGATGGAGCCATGGCAAGGTAAACTGGTGTCAAACTGCATTATTGCTACAGTGTAGATGCACCTTAAGACATATACTAACAGTGTTATAGAAGGAAAGAATGTGGTTTTATTTTTAAAAAGAAATTTTGGAGAAACCAATTTATATCTCACCCTTTTTGTGGGCTCTCATGGTGGAAAAGGAATAAAACAATATAAACAATTAAAAACAATTCAAACAATTCCAGATTTAAAACAATAATATGCTTAAAACAGGATAAAAGCATATTAAACAAGTTAACAAGTTAAAGTGACTTAATAGGGTTGAAATAATTAAAGCCATGTCCATGTACACTGAAAAAGTAAATTAGATCCCACAGGTTTTGAGCTCTAAAATGTTTTGGCATCAGAAATAAACCAACGTTGTTGCCAATTGGACCTCTACAGGGAAGAGCATTCCAGAAACATGGTATCACAGCAGAGAAGGCTTTCTTCCATATCTTTCTGCTACGTATTGCTCCCACTTTGTGGGAGGTAGAGGTTGGCCCCTCCAGCAGATAATATGCATCATCCAAGAATCCCCAACTGCATGACAGGAATCCTACTGATTAGTCCCAACTAGATTATGCCCATTTCTGAATAATTAGTTCATTGAATGTAAGTAAGTCCAAAGGAGTCAATGACTCTACTTTGTAGGGCCTAACAATAGGAATTAAGACAATGTGAAATTGTTACACATGTGTAATGCAGGTTGAGTCTTCCTTATTCATAATTCCAAAATCCAGAAATACTCCAAAATCCAAAATTATTCACATGGGTAGTTGAGATAGTGCCATCCTTGGTTTCTGATGCTTCAGTATACATAAGTTCATTTCATGCTCAAAATTATTTAAAATGTTATGTATAAAATTTCCTTCAGGCTTTGTTTATACAGTGTATATGAACCATGAATGAATTTCATATTTAGACTTTGGACCCATCTCCAAGTTACCTCATTATGCATATGCAAGTATTCCAAAATCCTAAAAAAATTGAAATCCAAAACATTTATGGTGCCAATCACTTTGGATAAGGGAGACTAAGCCTGTACTGCTTGTGCAATCTCAACAGATCTGTTGCGCAATAGCCAAAAAAGTACAGCCACATCTAAAGGATCTTGCAGAGGTGTATGGTACCAATAGGGTCCTCTGAGTAGAATGTTCTTGCACACACATACATACACAAGCAGGGTATCACCAATTGGGCATGGGTAAAAAAGCCCTGAAACTAGCAGCGTTTTTGGCTTCTGGCTACAGCTTTTCAGATAGTTGAGCTTGGTGGAAGTGGGGGAAAGACAGAATGTTCTGCCAGCAGATAAAATATGAACATCTTTGTTTGGTGACAAGAGTAAAATGTAGCCTGTCACCAAGGCTGATATCCTGTATTGATGGCCCTTTGTAAGATACACAGATGCTGCCGAGTCAGGTGCATAAATATTGATGGGATCATTGAGTGTTTCTGAGCTGCTTTTGGATTCCCCCTTCCCTTAAAAGAAATAATTGCCTTGGTAGTGAAAAAAATATGAATGCATTTCTATCTTCACCACTGTTTAAATTAGGTAAATTATGAATGGATAATTGGTCAAGACATTTGAAAGGGTGAAATGAGAAGGGCATTCTGGAGCTTTGTTTTATAACCATATATAGGAAGTCAGACTCATGTGGTTATTTTAGGAATTAATTAACAGGTTACAGGTGCCTGATGATCATTATCCATTCTGTTCCAAAATTTAATGAGTTTTGATTTTCTATGGCAAAAAACCCAACCTCTTTCAGCAATATGGGTCTTTCTATCAGAAAAGTAATACAAATAGTATTTAGCATGCATCCTATACTAAGAAGCACTTTGGGTAATGGTGAAAGGTTAGAAGCAAAGTTTTTTTGGTACCTTAAGGGAATTGTCAGTTTCGTAGGACCAGAGGTTGTCCACCAGTGCATACTAGTGTAGAGTCAATGTACTAAACCAGCAATTAACCAGAAGGGTTAGAAGGAGGTAGATAAAGAGAGATTAGTAGAAGTCAACATTCTGTAGGCAACAAGTTGAAGTGATACTGCATAATATAAGATAAAAAATGATCAAGTTTGAAAAAAACAACAGGGGACAAAACAGGGAGGTAACATATTATGACCCTTCCCGAGGTTGGAAAAGTTACTTTTTTGCTCTGGCCAGAAGTGCATGGCAGACTTCCAAGTTGGGCCATGGATGCAACGGCTGACCAGCACTGCCATCACTGGCTCCTTTTTGTTCTAGTCCTAAGGACAGGAGCACAACTCCAGCATGGCTTCCAGCCACTTTGGAGGTGTGGTGGTTTAATTAGCATGCCTCCAAAGTGGCCAGAAGCCACTTTATTTGTCCAATCTGTTTCACCTCTAAGTGCTCATCCTCCTACAGCACCAGAAGTCAGTCAAACTGATGAAAAAACACTGAGCCTGGGGCTTCATAAGGCCTGGTGGATTGGAATCAGGACTGATCAAATGCATTTTGCTACCTGATGCAGAACAACAAATGCTGTCTCCCCATTAACCTGAGTCAAGGGGCATAGCAGCCAAAGGCAGCCAAATGTTTTTGGCACACGGACAAAATTCCACAAGCACCTCTCCTTAGCTTTGATTGTAAAATACATTAACAAATAATACAACAAACTGAACAACTACCTATTTACCTCCCTTTGTGGCATCAGAGTGCTGATGTTGGAGAGTTAAGGGCCTTGGAAGTTTCCAGAGATCAAATCTCCACTGTGAAGTCAGACCTCTCTCTTCCCTCCTGGAGATGAAAGTCTGATCTGTTCTATGCCCTTCCTGAGACCATCAGATAACAACCTCAAAGTCTTTGGTTACTGTTTAATATTGACTGTCTATACTTCCCCCAAATGCAAAGTGTAGTCTTCTTTCAGTACTAGGAATGCAGAGAACTCCTGCATTTTTAAAATCTTTGATGAGAAAGGGCATTCCAGGTTATCAAGATATCAAGAAGATGTCCAACCACTAAAAGATTTTCACATCATGATTCACTTTTATTGGCAAAGAATTTATACACAGACCACCCCCCCACACATACACTTGTTTTTATTAAAAATTTCAAACATTTTAATGCAAGAAATAATTTCTTATGTGGTAAATGTACTGCTCTGAGCACAAAATATTTACATGGGTGTAAAAAACACACATTTTTTTTGCCAAAAAATACCCAGAGTGCAAATTTTTTTTTTTGAAAATGTGTAGAAAATTTTACAATGGAACTTAGTGCACAAATGAAATAAACAAAGTTTAATAACTCTGGCAGTAACAGTTAGCATTGCTGTTTTGTATTTCAGATGATTCTTCAAAAATTATTGTTTCTTGTTCCAAATATTTTGTATTGGACAGTTCACATCAACCACAACAGCCTTTGTTAGATCCCATTTCCTTTCTTGTTTGGTAAAATACCTTTCATACCATCTTGCAAACATGCCACTATCTGGTACTGGCTGGTTCCATTCCCATGCACATTCCTCAATGACAGGTAAAAAGGGCATGATGAAAAATGAATGTGCTTACAACCAGAAAACTCATTTAAATCAGAGATGACAGGGAATGGGTGAAGTCATCTCCCATCAGTAGATATAATGCTTCTCCAGCAGACAAATTCTTTGCATATGTCTAATGAATAGTTAAGGATTATACATCATTAACAGTACACTCACTGCCACATCCTCTTAACACATTGTATGCACGCCTAGTAGAAAGTAAGTCTCACTGTATTCAATGGACATTAGTCATGGGTTTAGAGTCTGATATGATGGTGTTGCTATGATCTGATAAACATTTTACTTTAAGTGGTTTTGATTGAGAGATGTTTGGAAGACATATGGTGCCTAAATTTAACCATAAATAAAAGTTAAATTTAATTGATTAATTAGCCAATGAGCCAGTCAAAAGAGAGACAATTAGCTAATCAGTTTGCGATTGCCTGACTACTTTAGGTTATGTTGATAATCAATAGTCATTTACATTATTTTAAAAAATGTGCTATTGAAACTGGAAAGACACAGTCACACACACATCCACAGTAGATATTATGGGTTATAATATTTAAAAGGCAATAGAGACATATTCAAGAATGAAATTGATTGGTCATGTAGAGTTTTAACACTATTGACTTGTGAGAGCCAGTATGATGAGTCTGAGTGTTGAACTGACTGGGAAACCAGAGTTCAGAACCCTGCTCTGCCATGGAAACCCACTGGATGACTTTGGACAGGTTACACTCTCTCAGCCTTAGATAAAGTGAAGGCAAACCCTCTCTGGACAAATCTTGACAAGAAAATCCTGTGATAGGTTTCCCCTAGGGGATCAGCATAAATTGGAAATGTCTTGAAGGCACATAGCTTTACTTGTGGAGTGAAGGACATGGTATTAGATAATGTGATTCTCAACAGGTTTGGGTAAAACGTTACTGCAAGGACTTAAGAAGGAAAAGAACTACTCAAAAGGAGCTACTCGCTGCAGACCTTCCCCTAACATACCTCCTGTGCCTTTGTAAGCAGAAATTCTGCAGACAAAGCTTTCCTGATCAGCCCCAATGTACTTGAAGACTTTCATTAGAAGCATTTGGATGGATTGAAGTCATTCAAGATGAAAGATTCTATGGCCTCTTTGAAAAAAACAAAACAAAAGAATGATCCTGACATTTAAAAATAAATAAAATAAAACTCCTTACAAGTAGTGGTAAGTTAGGATGACTCCTTCTTCATTAAGGTTAAGATCTTTCTTTTTCAGTAATTCTTTGGAAACTTATTTCAACAACAACAACAAACAGAGGGGGATATGAGAGCCAGCATGGCATAGTGCTTTGAATGTTGGAATACAACTCTGGAGACCAAGGTTTGATTCACAGCTTGGCCATGAAACCTACTGGATGATCTTTGGCAAGTTACATGCTCCCAGTTGCATATCACCTCTGAAGAAATCTTGCCCCCCAAAAAACCCATGATGGGTTTGCCTTAGGGTCACCATAAGCTGGAAATGACTTGAAGGCACACAACAAAAACAACAACAATGGTTGTTAGCGTGTTTATGCAGCGCATGATGATCCACATCAACATGCAGCACCAGGATCACAATCTTCTCAGATGCAGGCAGTAGCGTGTCAGCTGAAGCACCTCTCTCCTTCCAGAAAGAGTAAAGAGACTCCACAGACAGACGTCTCTCAGATGAGGCTTTAA
>CM034701.1:383947100-383965629 GCA_020142125.1 Phrynosoma platyrhinos
TCAGCAAACAAATTGAAAAACAATTATTAAAATATACAATATGCACTAATGTACTATCTTGGAGATGGGATATCAGTCTAAACACAAAATTCATCTATATTTTATATACACCATATACATATAGCCTGCAAGTAATTTTAAACAATCTTTTAAAAAATAATTTTGGGCATGAAGCAAAGTTTGTATGCATTGAACGATCAGAAAGCAAAGGTTTCACTATTTCAGCCACCCACGAACAAAGTTTTGGTTTTTGGAATATTATGGATTTTGGAATTCTTGATAAGGGTAACTCAACCTGTACTCCTTTTTTTTTTTTTTGGTTGACATCCTCCATACTCCATTGCTAATTTACTTGGGATTCTTTCACATGACACAACAATTATAATATAATTCCACTTTGCCATGGCACCATCCTGTAGAATCATGGGATTTGCAGTTTAGGATTTTATTTTTTTTAGAGTTCTTAACCAAGAAACTCAGGTGCCTCACCAAACTACAAGCCACAGAATCCCATAGTGGCAGTTAAAGTGGAATCATGGTGTTATAATTGTTTAGCATGAAGTGGCCACTGCTAACCTTCACATGTGATAGAAACCAGGCTTTCCCAATTTAGGTCTGACATAATGCTGAGACAATCTACATTTTGGACTATATTTCCCAGATGCATCAGCATAGACACTGGAAGTTGTGGTCTAAAATGTTAACTTTTCCAAACTCTTATTAGAGCCTGACTATCTGATTGCACAAGCTCTTCCAGCTGAAGCAGACTGCTTATAATTTGTAAGGAGTCTGAAATGCTTTCCTTAGTACTGTGTAGTTACATATTGACTCTCTTCTAGTTCTCCATCCTTCATAATGATGGATAACCCATCTTTTATTCTGTCATTACTGACATTTGTTGCTCAGCAGACTGGAGCAATGAAAACAAATACACAAAATGCCCCTTCTCACTCCTCAGGCAGCACATTTTTAGTGATATGCTAATCCCCAAGAGCATTGTATGGAAATTAGCTTTGCGTATGGAGAGCCTAATTGTCATAGTATCTCATGTCTGCTAAGCTGATTATAAATTTGTTAGGAATGGTAATCTACCTTGTTATGCCTTCTGTGAAAAGTTTAAACTAATTGGCAGCGTTATCAAGGAATTATGGGCACAGGGGTTATTATAGCAGTCTGGAGTCTCTGAGACTGATTGGCATATGTAGCAGAATGTGGATTTAGAGGGGACTGTACCACTTCACATTGCATGTGAAAGGTATCATTTTAGAGACTTGTCCAAGCAAAGGAACATTTTGTGCTTTAGGTGTTGCATTTTTTTGGCATCTATTAACAAAGCATCATTTCTACATATTGTCTTATTTTTTTAAGCATGTAGATAAGACCACAGTATGCTATGATTGGAGTCTTTTTGGAGATGTGCCCAGCCATATCTTCATGTTACACATTTTTATTCACCTTTTAAGGTCATTGGTCAAGGTGGTATGCAGTTCTTTCTTGGATGATGACCCCCTGCTAGCAGAACCAACTTTTTCCACACTGGAATATGTCTCCATGGTATAGTAGTGATCAGGGAAGGCAACCTGGGTATTGTTGAGCTGTGATTGTATAGCTGGAAGAATAAAGAGGATTCCATATTTCTCAGTTTTCACTGAGTAAATGTAAGTACATTGGCGATTTGAGAATATGATATCCTCTCTTCTCTCTCTTGCAGAACTGAAGCCAGATGCTGTCTGGACACTTTCTCTCCCCACTCTTCACCAGCCAGTATTGGATATGGAGTTGCTCTCCAGTATGGAAAGATTTGATTGCACTGAGTTGGAAGGGGGCAGAAATATCCTAGCAAAGTGTTATAGTTGTGGTGATGGCTGTGATCTCACAACTCAATGCTGATATGGTCATTTTCTTCCTTTACTCAGTAGTGATCAGAGTGATGGTAGAATATACCACTTCACATTTTTGTTTTTAATTTTCATCACATTGACTTTGACATATGGTGGCCCTATGAATGGCATCCTTCTAAGTCACCTTGTAATCAATAGCCCTGCTCAGATCTTGCAAATTCAGGGTTGTGGCTTCCTTGATTGAATCTATGCACCTGTAATGTGATCTTCTTCTTTCCTACTGCCTTCTACTTTATCAAGAATTATCCCCCCCAACCCCATAAGTCACACCTTTTTATGATATGTCTGAAGTATGACAGTTTCAGTTTAGCCATCTTGGTTTCTAAGGAGAGCTCATGCTTGGTTTGCTCTTGGACTCTATTCATTTGTCTTTTTGGAAGTCTGTAGTATCCATAGAACTCTTTGCCAGCATTAAATATCCAATGAGTTGTTTTTCTTCCTTTCATCTTTCTTCACTGCCCAAACATATACAGAAATTTGAACTATGATGGGATGGGAAAATTCTGCTGGCCAGGGGTTGACAGGGGAAGGGCATGAGGCAACTAGGAAGCCAGCTGGCTTTGTTCATGTCACCGGCTGCAGGAAGATGTTGGAATTCTCCTGGATGTTTAGAGGACCACCAGGAGGTCTAGAAAGATGCCTTTTTTCATCTGTGCATATCATTCACAGAATGCCAGCCATGGAAATGTGGCTGTATTTGGAAGCCTGCAGTCAAAACTCAGTGGGGGTGGGTGGTGGGTGGGGAGAATACTTCCTTTTCGCAACTGTGGGTAAAAAAACAATTGGTATTTGGTGACACTGGGAAACCCAATCATTGCTGCATTGAGGATGACTAGTAACTTAGGCAGGTTGATGTAAATTATGAAATAAAACTGAGCTAAATGGAACTAAAATTGTCCCCCATTGGACGTGTGCAATCAATCAATCATTTTATTCTCTGTATTATAAACAAACAGGAATGCAAAGCAGTTTTCAAGATAAAAAGAAAGAAAAAAATAGTTCACAAGTAGCTGAAAACATACACAAATTAAAGTTAAAATAGTGTTATACTGCCTGTAGAATTAAAACCATTGAAAATGTTGATTCAAAAGCATAGGATAAAAGGAGTACAACACACTAAAACAAAAAGTCTCTTAGGCATAAAATAATCAACTTCCTAAAGGTATTTGAAATGAAAAGGTACCGGTATTTGGATTCTGGTGAAAAGATGGCAAGGAAGGAGTCAGCCTAACTTCTCAAGGAAAATCAAAAGCAAACAGAAACAAAATTCTTACCCATTCCAACTTTTTATATAAAACTATGACTGGAATAGGAAATCTCCTAAACACGTTGGCTAAAGAAAACCTGCAGGCAAACTTGGACATTCTGCTGATGTGAAATCAAAGGAAATTTAGATGAATTTCAGTAAGATCATTGACATTTTTAAAGAATGAGGTATATTTACACATATCTGAAATATTGCCACCAGATTTCAACTAAAATGAAAATCTCTGCAGTCAAAGCATCTCCAGCTACCCTGAGGCAGGCTGAAAGTAGGATCCAGAAAATTAGCAAAACCATTCAGGGATGTTTGGGAGTCTAAGGCCAGGCTCTTTAGTCCTATATAGCCCATTCTGCTTGGTCAAGCAAACTATGGGTTTGTTCTTTATAAACAGAAATCCTCCAGGGTTTGCAGAAAACCACTTTTGAGACTGTAGGGGTTTTCCAGAGTAATTTGTAATATGGTATGGCACTCAAAATATGCAAAGAGGAGAATAAAGGCCAATATTTTGAGGACTGTCTAAAATCTATGCTTAACCTTTTCATCAGGGAGTCTTCTTTTACTTCTTCCTCCTCATCATTTCAGTAGGCTGGGTTATCAAGTGTCTTGCTATGTCTCTTCTATGTCTTTTCCAGACCTGAGAGTGGACATCAGGATGCTTTCCCATGTCTGCTTCAGTATTGCCTCTGACAATGACAGGACCAGGAAAGCTCTTCCTTGTGTCTTTTTCTACTCATAATGTCAAAAGTCTTTCTTCAACTCTCATATTTATGCTCTAGGAAAGTGTATGTCGATCGGACACTGTTGTGATGGGGTGTTGAGTTGTAGAATGAACTTATTAGCAATGGATCCTTCTAGTCTTCCTTGATCCACCTGAGGGATTATTATTTCTTTATTCATTTGTTTTCAAGTAGCTGTTGCCTGGAGAGATTTGTCATGCAAAACTGTTACTGCTCAGGAGAGAGAGGCAAGACCTTTTGGCATCTGGAATGTAACATGTCTGTCATAAGAGACAAGGAACATAATGGAAGGTGACAGATGGTTGAGAGGTATAGAAACCAGTGTTGGAATAAAAAACAAACTCACTGGAATAGCAACTGCCTTTTGTCAAGTTCTCTTAAAGAATTGTTTATAATAATACTGCAGCTCAGTAGACTTTCTTGGCATCTTCCAAAATGAACTGGCAAACATACCAACTCCAAATGACAACTCCCCCTACTGTAAGAAACAACAAACAAACAAATCAGATGGTTTAGTAATGTATCAAAGATGGATGACCCCCAATGGTATCTGAATCTTCTTAAGATTAATGCTCAGTTTCTGGATCCTTTCTGCATTCTTCCTTCAGCACAAATGTAACTGAAAGGATATTTTGTTGTTGTGTGCCTTCAAGTTGTTTTTGACTTACGGTGACTCTAAGGTGAACCTATCATGGAGTTTTCTTGACAAGTTTCTTCAGAGGGGGTTTACCATTGCCATATTCTGAGGCTGAGAGTATGTGAATTGCCCAAGGTCACCCAGTGGGTTTCATGGTCAAGCTGGGAATCAACCTCTGGTCTCCACAGTCATAGTCCAATGCTCAAACCAGATGTGGTTTTTTCAGATGCAACATCTAACAAGAGATGGGTGAATTGTGCCTATTCAGATGTTAGGACTTCAATTTTTATGATCCATCACATTTTATAATCCAGCATCCAGTGCTGGCAAAGACTGATAGGAATTGCAGTCCACTAACATCTACGCTAAGAATAAAAATAATTTTTGAAAATATTTGAAAGATGGTTTAAAACATTTCATGGTTTAAAACATTTCATAAATATCAGGAAATTCTGATGAGGAGAATCCTAGACTAATGTGGATCTTGGCATTTTGGGACTTACTCTACACAAAACATGCATGTTGTTTTTCTGCAAAAAGCAGCATCTTCTGTGCAGGAAACAGCATGTTCTGCACATACTATGTTTTATGCAGAAAATGCTGTTTTCAAAATGTCTACATGTGAATTTTGTGCAAAACAATATTCTAAAACTGTGCAGTTTTTGAAGATATTTTTGTAGTGGAAGAAAATTGCTAAAATTACTCGCTTCCACCCTTGGGAATGAAATTACTGAAAAATTACACATCTCATCTGGAGGGCCACAAACTAGGATAATAGAATCATAGAATTGGAAGAGACTTCAAGGTCCATCAAATCCAGCCACCTGCCATGCTTAACCTAAACTATGGCATTAGCTCTCCAAGGGAATTTCATCTCCACACATCCTTCCCTTCTTTTAAAAGGACTTTTAAGATTTAATTGTTCAACAAGGTTGAAAAAGTTACTTTTTTGGACTACTACATGTTATGCTCTCTGGAGAAGTCTGGAACTGCAATAAAAAATAACTTTTCAATGGTCTGGTTGTTCCTGCAGGCTTTTTCTTTAGTGCTTCAGTTGTTGATTTAGTATTTTCAATGTTAAACTCAGATATGTATTTTGATGGGGAATTTCACTTCAAAATATGAGTGGTACATATCTGCACTGGAAAAAGTTTTGGACAATTCAGTAAACTCCCAACCATGATCTCTTGCTTGGTTTGGCTAGGACTGATGGGAATTATTATTCAAAAAAATCTGGAGCAAAATTGAAAGGCCAATGACTCTGCTGGGTAGGGAATTATGAAGGACACAGACCAAATAGTAATTTTTCGAGACTCTGTTCCATACTGGGTAGTTTATTAGTTTTGATTTTGGTAGGCATGAAATACAAAATATGAGCTATCCTATGTCATTGTGTTTTAAATACCAAATACTGTCAGAGAGTAAATACCATTGTGTGCCAGCTATTAAACATCATTCAATTGTGGCTGAGATCCCACCTCAAGAGGGTGGGGCATAATTTTACTCACACAGGATTATAGAGCAGTTGTGCTATTAGTGAATTGCAACACTGAACATCCAAATGCTCAATGCACATCCATGCACATCATTGTGCCATGTGTATATGTGCACAATGACACCACACGTGGACTACATTTCAATAACCTTGAGCTGACTAAGGTCATTCCACATTGGGCAAAAGTGTACAATTATTTCATAGGGCAACTCAAATACTAAATACTAAATTATATTATAATTATATTTACTAGGAGAATGTTTCAAACAAAGGGATAAAATATAACAGAAAATAGAATACCCCTTTCTTCAAATACAGTTCCTTTATATACCAGGATATCTTCCTCTTCATTTTAATCAGTTGATGAAGGTATGTAGATCAACAGCTTTTGCATGACTACACAAAATTGTATTTTCCCCCCTTCTTAAAACTGAGGGGACTTGATCTGTATCTCCCGATTAATGCAAAGATCAAAGTGTAGCTATTTTCCAGATTTCACACTTCTCTAAATGCTGCAATTCAGTTTCTCACTTTAAAAGTATCAACATACATTTCAAATGGTTATGCTGAGATAAAATATTTCAGAAGTACTTGTTTGAACATGCATTCAAATGCAAATTTGAAACCCTTTTTTAATGCACACCAAAATAGAATTGGGATGGAATGAATTTATGAATGAACACAACTTGAAAGTTACACTCACCTGGAAAAAAACCTGTCCCCTTTTAGTCTTAGATTACAGCAAGGATGTGGAATATATGGCTCTCCAGATGTTGCTGGACTACAATTTTATAATCTCCCATTGGATAGGCTGGCTAGGAGGTGAAGGGAATGAAAATCCAATAATAGCTATAGCAGAGGTTGGAGAACTTTTCTAGAGTACTCCTCCCAGAACCCTCCAGTCATCATGACCAGTAGATCTGTCATTTAAAAAAAAATTCTCCAAGCTCTGATTTGGAAAGTCAACAGTTGCCTAGATTGAAGAAGAAGTTTCTGAAGAAGAAAAGGACCAACCTAAACTGGATGAGAAGATACTGAAATGTGATAATCACTAGAGACTCACTATCAGAAAAATAAAAAATGAGACTCATGAGATTGCCTAAAAACCTTCCATGTGACTCCAAAGGCTTTGTGGATTATATACTCAAATGGGCTTTTGACAGGAATCTGGGCAGCCTGTGTTGGAACAGAATGCTGCACTAAACATGTCTTTATTCTCATCCTTTTTATGGTATTTTCCTGTTAATTCTTCCAATAAGTCATGGAAGACATTGAACAATCTGTAAAGCTAAACTACTCCTGAAGCATTGCTAAAATTTGGGAAGATATTGAAGAAAAAGCAAACTTGTTCAGTATCCTCCAAAATTGGAGCAATGCTTCAGGAGTAGTTTAGCTTTACAGATTCTTCAATGTCTGCCAAGACTTATTGGAAGAACTAATAAGAAAATACAGTAAGAAGGATGAGAACAAAGATATTTGTAGTACCAATACTGGCTGCCCAGATTCCTGTGAGAATCCCATTTGAGTTTGTTTGTTTGTTTGTTTCTAGTATATTCTGACTTTCTATCAATATGGACCCAAAGGAACATACAATATAAAATTAAAATAGCTAGAACTTTATGTACTACAACAATTTGCTTTTTATTCAATAACTTCCCTAATTGGAGCAGTGCTGGGTTAGATACTAAACAATTGTTGAAATTCAATAAGACCTGATGGCTTAAAACTGTTGTGGTGAAAAACCTTGAAGGCTAATGTCAATTTATATTCTTATCTCACCCTCCTCTCCATGATCCATAGACTGCTTCAGGAGCAGTTTGGCTGTACAGTCCTTTCTGGCAGCCCTCTAGGCTAGTTGTGTATTTCAAGACATAGAGAATCCTTCTTTTCTAAGCACGCAACATTTCACATCGCCCCCATGGAATCTTGACTAATCTGGAACTTTTTTTAATGGTAACTTTGGGTTATGTGAAAAAGATATGTACATTTGTTTTTCACTCTTCAATGTCTTCCATAACGTATTGGAAGAATTCATAGGAAAATACAGTAGGAAGGATGAGAACAAAGACATATATAGTATTATGTTTCAACACTGGCTGGCCAGATTCCTGTAGGAAACCCATTGCAACATATTTATTTATTTATTTATTTATTGTTATTGTTGTTTCAATTGATTGATTGATATCCTGCCTTTCTATGGATCCAAAGTGCCCTATTATATAAAGCTAAAATTGCTAAAACAATAAGCTAGTCAGAGTAAGAGCAAAGAGAAGCCTTCGTTGCCCCTCAGTAACTTCGTTAAATAGTCAAGCTTATCTATGCACATTGTGATGCCATTGTATATACTCTCTGATGTCTATTTCAGTTGTCAAGAAAAAAAATGGCATGGGACAGTATTTATTTATTTTTATTTAGCCCTGGTGGCGCAGTGGTTAAATGCCTGTACTGCAGCCACTCACTCATAGACCACAAGGTTGCGAGTTCAATACCAGCCAGGGCTGAGGCTCGACTCAGGCCTGCATCCTTCCGAGGTCGCTAAAATGAGTACCCAGCTTGTTGGGGGGCAATCAGCTCACAGTTGTAAACCGCTTAGACATCCCATAGCATGATATGAAGCGGTATATAAATAAGCTGCTTTTTTGCTTTTATTTATATCCCACCTTTCTCTTGGCAATGGATCAAGGCAGCATACAAAAAATGCTGCAACAAGGGGAGAAAGGCTGAAAAACTAATGATAACACAATGAAGGGCATGTCTACATGCACTATTAAAAACAGCCCCCCTTGTGTCTTCATGACACAATGTCAAAGTCCCAATTCAACTATGGACTGTCTTTGGCTGCATCCACACTGTAGAAATAATCTGGTTTGACACTACTTTAACTGTCATGGCACAATGCTATGGAATTCTGAGGTTTGTAGTTCATTGTGACACCAGAGCACCACAACAAACTGTACTGGGCCATGGCAGTTAAAGTGGTGTCAAACCAGATTATTTCTACAGTGCAGATGCAGCCTTCATGCAGAAAGGCCAACTCTACAGTAAAACCAAGCCACTATTTCATTAAAGTGATAAAAAAAAAACCTCTTCCCAGAAAATATGGAGCACTCCAGAGTTATGCCAAACAGATGTTCACACAGCACCCAACTGTGCTACTGCTGGTGTAGGTCACTCTTGCTGATTTCACAATGAAGCACCCATCCATGTGATCAATGCTGGGCACTTTGTTTCTGATCTCAGAGAGAGTGACTTGTGCTGGCAGTGGTGGTGGATGGCACAGTGGGATGGCATTGCTCTGGCATGCACAGGTAACACAGGGAATCCAGGTCAGCTTTGGGACCAGAATACTCAGGGAGCAGCCAGTGTAAACCTGCTCTAAGTTATATTAAAATGCCATTAAATTGTAAGAAGTGTAACATTATTTACAAACATAACAATACAGTTAAAATACGGAACACATCCTATAAAGATGAGACCTTGCAAATAATATCATTAAATACCTGTTTGAAGAGAAAGTTATTTGCATGCCTGTGAAAGGAGAGCAGTGAGGAGGTCAACTTGGCTTCAGCCATTTTCTTTTCATTTTATTTCTTTACTCAAAAAGGAATGTTCACATATATAAAACTTTCCATACATATACCATTCATATAATTAACCCCATAAATATCACACAATTCATATTGAATACTTAACAAAAAAATTTTTTTCAATCAACCAGTTACATATAAACTGTATCTTTCAGCTAGAAAAAAAAATACTTACCATCAAATCCACAATTCAAATTTCAAATTGCCTCCCTTTCAAAGCTGAGAAGGCTCTTTTCCATGTTCTTACCATATGGAATTATGATGGTGGTGGGATGGAGAAAAAGCCCTCTCCTAAGGATTTCAAGCTTCTGACAGGCTCATTATTGGGGGAGATAAATCTTTCAGATAGTCTGGAAGCCCTAGAGGGCTTTGTAGATTACAACCAACCCTTTGAATTGTGCTCAGAAATGAACTGGTAGCCTTTGGGGTTATTCAGGCATTGTAAACAGAGTGGTTTCCAATAGGCAAAGGGGTCAGGTAAGGCTGCATCCTATCACCCTACTTGTTTAACTTATATGCTGAAAACATCATAAGAAAAGCAAAATCAGGAGGCGTTAAGATAGGAGGAAACAACATTAACAGCTTAAGATATAGGGATGACATCATAATATTAGCAGAAGATGTTCAAGAATTGGAACAGTTAATAAGAAAGGTCAAAGATGAAAGTGCAAAGGCAGGTCTGATACTGAACATGAAGAAAACAAAAATAATGTCCACAGAAGAAATACACAATGAGGAAATTGAAATAGTTAAAGAATTCCCATATCTAGGATCAAACATTGACCAGAATGGAGACTGCAGTCAAGAAATAAGAAGAAGACTAACAATGGGAAGGGCAGCTATGAAAGAACTGGAAAAGATATCAAAGAGCAAAGACATACAACTGAGCATTAAAGTCAGAATTTTCCAGGCTATTGTATTCCCAATTACCATGTATGGATGTGAGAGCTGGACAGTGAAGGAAGCAGACAGAAAGAAAATCCACTCATTTGAAATGTGGTGCTGGAGAAGAGTACTTAGGATACCATGGACAGCCAAGAAGACAAACAAATGGGTTCTTGAACAGGTCAGACCAGGGCTCTCCTGGAAGCAAAGATGATCAAATTGAGACTATCTTACTTTGGATACATAATGAGAAGACACGGATCACTAGAAAAAAAATAATGCTAGGAAAGGTAGAGGAATACCACAAACCAGATGGGTAGACTCGGTCAGGGGGGTTATGGGGAAGGGCTTGCAGAATCTGGGCAAGAAGATAGGGATTCTTGGAGATGTCTCATCTATAGGGTCACCATGAGTCAGAACTGACTTGAGGGCAGCTAACAACAACAACAACAACAACAACAACAACAATCCTGGTAAAATATGCATTGAATCTGTGTTGTTCATATGAATTTTGAATACATCCAATTAAGTTTTGTGGGGGCTGCCAAACCCCCTACAAAACTCAGGATAATCAATCTCAGGGCTTGTTTGTTTTTTGTTTTCCTGAAAAATTTGCATTGTTGACTGTGTGAGTAATCAATGTAGATAGACCTGGGATAAACTGGGATAAAACTCTACATGTCTTGAACATGTTTTGAATACATCCAAATCGTTGATTCCATCTTTATTTATAGTACTGATACGTGTGCGCAACAGAACTTGCAGAGATGTGCATAGTTGCGGTTCCGATAAAAAAAGTGTGAACAACAAATCAGGAATGCATGAGTGAGATTATTAACATAGTCACATTGCAAAGTAAAACTTGTGAATAACCCCTCAGAAGCATCTTCAACAAGGGCTTTATATGTCTACTCTAACTGGCACCAGACACCATTCTGGCTGCAGCATTTTCTACCATAGATTTTTCAAACAGTTTCCAAAGACAGCCCCACATAGACTGTATTATAGAAGTCCAAATGGAATGTAATCAAGACATGTGTCACCATCTGGTTCGCAGTAGAACAGCATATTTAAAAAAAAAAAGAAAAGAAAAGAAAGGAGGATAAAATCATTTTTTAAAAAAAATCCTGTTGGAAAAGAGCAAAAGGTAGGAGGTTTAAAATGGTGATGGGCAGAGTTGGGATAGCTTGAAATGGTTGAAACGTATTTATGAACTGAGCCAAAATAGCAAGGGATATGGGTTTGCATAATAAAGACTTAAAATATTTTTGAACTGAACTTATTCACCTCCAATTCTAAAATAATTCACTATTTAAAAACCTTTTTGTAATATTGGCCTATTAGATTTGGGATATTTAGCACTGTAAAATCAGGGAAATAGGGAGAGCCATTAGCCTTGCTGTTTTTCAGAAAAAGCAGATCTGAAGACGAAGGCTTTCACGGCCGGCATCCATAGTTTTTTGTGGGTTTTTTGGGCTATGTGGCTGTATTCTAGAAGAGTTTACTCCTGATGTTTTGCCAGCATCTGAGGCTGGCATCTTCAGAGAATGTTGGCATGGCATGATGCTGGCAAAACATCAGCAATAAAACTCTTCTAAAACATGGCCACATAGCCTGAAAAACCCACAAAAAACAAAGGCAGATCTTTTTGGTAATGCAGTTTGGGAGTAGAAACATTGTGGCAGTTTTCATTTTTAAAAAATAAGAACCCCTGAAAGCAGATTAAACCTACTTATTAAAACATTTAGGAAATGACACTCTCACCAGACATGTGTATACGTAATAAAGACTCATGTTGAAGCTGACTTGCTGCAATTATCTAGTTGATCCACTTATCAGCTTACATTTTGCAATGCATTAAAGTGCATTAAAACACCAAGTGCTCCTTATCTGGAATACACTTATTATTGTTCTCAATGATGTGTGAAATTAGCCCCTGTCGGAAATTCTCTTTGGTATTTATATATTGTTTGGGAAAGGGGGGAGAGATGGGGAGAAGGATCAAAATATTGACAGTTTGAGTTTATAGCCATCACTTTTTTTGATACCCAGCCTGTATCATCCTCTTGCCAAACTGGCTTCAGGCTTGTGTTATACATTTGTGTCATAGTCCCATGACAGCGAGATAAATGGAAAAAGTAAATTCTCTTTCTCAATCCATAATCAGACACAAAAGTTAAAACATATATATACTAAGCGCAATCATTACATAGCAGGGATAATGAAAGAAAGAAGATAGTGCAAAGAATAAGAGTAGCACTGTATCAAAGTGATATACAGTGTCACAATGAATATTCTCATACCCTTCAAAATTTCACAGATGAAAACTAGGATGCATATGGCTAAGCAACGTCAGATTGTGCCAAAGATGGCAAAGGTTATTTAAAAAGAACACACCTGCTAGGAGAAGCTGTGACTTTGCTTTTGCCTGAGCCTACTGGGAAGGGCAAGATTTTGCCATCTCCTCTCCTCTGCATTAGCTGAGTGCAAATTACTTTTGCAGTTTGAACTTAGTTTGCAGCAACTGAAGTAAGCTGAGAAAAAGGAGGAAGGTGGGAGGATTTTCTTCCTCTCTGCTTTCTTCACTGTCAGGTTTTCATATCCATACATGATGATGGGGAATACAATGGCATGGACTATTCTAACTTTACTACTCAGTTGTAAATATTTGCACTTTTGAATCTTATCTAGTTCTTTCATAGCTACCCTTCCCATCCCTAGTCTTCTTCTGATTTCTTGACTGCAGTCTCTGTTCTGATCAATATTTTATCCAAGGTACAGGAAACCTTTGACTATTTCAATTTCCTTGCTATCTAGTTTGAATTTATGAAAATACTCTGTGGTCATTATTTTTGTTTTCTGTATGTTCAACAGTAAGCTTGCCTTTGCACTTTCTTCTTTCACTTTAATTTGTAGTTTTTCAAAGTCTCTGATATTTTCCACTAGTAGTATGGTGTCACCAGCGTATGTTAAATTGTTTATGTTCCTTCCTCCTATCTTCACTCCTTTTTCTTTGAGTCTTCCTGCTCTTTGTATATTTTTTTATACAAATTGAACAAATACGGTGATAGATTGCAGTCTACAAACATTATTTCCCAGTGCCTGTATTTACAGCATCTTGGAAATCCTTTCATGCTTGACTTTAGAGGCAGGTTTTTGAGGTTGGGTTTCATCATTAACTACCATAAATGTAAATCCCCAAAGTTACAAGATTATAAATCCAGTTTATAATCTTATAAATATCGATTATGAAGAATTTCTCAATAGCTGTTTGATGTGGAACAGGCTGCCTCAGAGTGTGGTGGAATCTCTTACTTTGGAGGTGTTTAAACAGAGGTTGAATGGCCATCTATTGGGAGTGCTTGGATTGTGTATTCCTGCATGGCAGGGGTTTAAACCTGAAGGCCCTTCTGGTCTCTTCCAACTCTAGGATTCTGTGATTCTATGAATATGATGCCAGAAAACAACAACAACAACAACAACAAACATTTTGTTTCCAAGGGCCTCACTTGGCCTTGGCTTGGTGGATAAGAGAGTGCTCATGCACTCACACCAACACACACACACATACCCACTATTACAGACATTGGATAGGACAGTGAATATTTGAGCCTTCCCTCTATGACTACTCATATCTGGAAAGATACCCAGTCTGGTGGTGTGGTTTGGCTATTGGACTACAACCCTGGAGACCAAGGTTCTGTCTCCCACATGACCATGGAAACCCAATGGGTGATCTTGGGTGAGTTATACTCTCTTAGTCCCATACAATCTCGTGACATGTTAGGGTTGCCATAAACAGGAAGCAACCTGAAGGCACACAACAATAACAAGCTAGTACAAAATGAAAAAAAAAAGGGACACAGAAATCTGTAGGCTGGGCTGTTCTTCAGGGGACTGTGGCAGTGGGTTCATTATACCTGAATACTTTACACAACCCATCCCCAGGGCCAGATGATCAGTGGTTCAGATGCAGCAATTGCTCCCAGCAATCCACTGTCTAGGAGTTCAGTGCTGAAGGGCAATGATGTAACTTCTTTCTTTTTCCCTAGGCACTTCCTAAATCTCCCCATCTTTCTGTTATCACCAACAATTACTTACATAGTTGAGTGAAAGTGAATGAGATCAGGCTGTTAATCTCCTTGGTTTTGCTGGGCTGAAAAGGAGTTCAAACAGGAACATCACTGTGTTGCTCTGTACAGAACTATTTAAGTTTTCTGTGACCCCTCCTAGAATAGCTCACACATGTACACAAAGGGGCCCCCATTTTTGTAAAATGCTCCAGGGCCCCAACCTCTTAAATCTACCATTGTCCACCCCTCTCAAAATCAAACTTATTTGCCTTGACTTCAGTACTTCAGAGGCAATGAATCAGCTTTCCACAGAGTGATTTCCATATTGCTCTTATTTTTTGTCATTCTGTCCCCCTCTTCCTATAATTTCCTTTATCTTGCCCAAGTCTAATTCCCCCCCCCCCAGCCTATTGATGTAAAGTCAAGTCCATGTCCGCAATGCAGCTCAAGCTCAGAAATGTCAAACATAATGGGGAAAAAAACAATGTGGGAAAGAATTCATGGGAACTGGCTAGAGGGGATTCCCATAGGATGCATAATTGCACACTGCAGAGGCAATATAAATTTGGAAACAAAATGTCAGGTCTACAAAGTTGTGGCCAAATGCACCAAAAAAATTATTGTTTACTCCCTTGGCTCACCAGAAAAAGTAAAGTTAGGATGGCTGAGTGTGAGGTCAAGAAGATTTGTTTCTCCCCCTCAAGGACATTAACTTCTTGAGGAATCAATAAAGAGCCCTGTGGCATCTTAACCCACTTCAAGGTGGCTTAAAATTAAGAGTGTTGAGCAAGTTCTGAGGTATTTTCTGATCTCAAGAATTGAGTATATTGAGAGCTAACAGTAGAGTTAGAGTTAACTTTACAAATCTTGTATTTCCTACACTCACTATGAATTTAAATGCCCACTCCCAAGAAATGGAGCTAGTGAGAACAGGGCCCAATCTATTGACAATTTATTGACTGTAGGGCCTAACCTATTGACAACCTACAGATAAAAGGGCCTAACCTATTGACAATCATGCTTCTTAGCACCATAACTCAACCCTCAAAAGGGAAAGGACTTCCCCCATTCCAATTACATTACATTAGCTGGAACAGAAAAGTCCACAATGTCAAAAAGGAATCATTTTATGGAGGAAAAATTTTGTTCAAGAGAAATAGACCTCTGCTTGGTTAGAAGAAGCCCTGAAAGCTGACTTTCATGTGTGGGTGCAAGTTTGTTTTTGTTGCTGTTGTGTGCCTTCAAGTCTTTCCCAACTTATAGTGACCCTAAGGTGAACCTATCATGAGATTTTCATGGCAAGTTTCTTTACAGAGTGTTTGCCATTGCCATCCTCTGAGACTGAGAGTGTCTGACTTGCCCAAGGTCACCCTGTGGGTTTATATGGCTGAGTTAGGATTCAAACCCTGGTCTCCAGAGTCATAGTCCAATGCTATACTATACCACACCACCCTGTGGGTGCAAGCTAGCAACCATTATTGGGGTTGGGACTCCATAGATGCTCCCTTCCCAGTGTTACCCCAGGATCCAGCCTTCAGTCACCTCTATTTGATCTTTGATATCAAAGCAATATCAAAAAGGGAGGTTGCCAGTGGGGTAGCCACCACAGGGTTCCCTAGTGCAGGAAACCAGCCATACCATATTAAGATATCATGGAAGAAGTGGAAGGCATTCAGACAAGATTTCTCTAGATCGAAATCAGCATAATCCCTGCACTAAGAAGAGTGATGGTGATGATCTGGACTTGGGGGTTGTCTGCATACAACAGACAAAGAGAGTTTCCTTCTGAGAATGAAGCTCTTTTTTCTGAGGACATTCATGCTGATTGCCTGGATGTTCTTGTATATTGCACTCCATTCTTCTTCCTAGAAAATTCACTTAAGCCTTTTAACTCCTGAATCACTGCCCTCAGGACACATTTCTTGCTATAAATACATGTGCCCAGGTAATGGCAAATCAGTCTTGTTTGAAGCCAGACACTACCTTTGATTTCAGCTGGACACCTCAGTAGCCAGCCTCCCCACTGTGTTGTAGGTGGCTACCAAGCCATCCTTATTCTGGTAATCCCCCAATTGGAGCAACACTTTGAATCAGTACAGAATTACTTCTTAGCCATCCTACAACTTACTGTAATGTTTGCATTGTTACCAGTAGTTCTTGTGTGTGAGTGAGAGAGTGTGCTTGTGAGTGTGGATCCTCCTTTTAAATAAACTAAATTAATTTGGACACTGCCTCTGGAGTTCTCTGGGTTTGGAACTGTTATACAAAAGCTGAGATCCTTGGCCTCTGTTACCACTGCTTCCCATTGAGCTAATTAAGTTCCCCCATTGAATACAATTTGTAGGTACCCTTTCAGGACCCCCTGCAATTTAGGTAACATCAGACAAAGGAAAAGTAACTTGTTGAAGAAGGGGCAAGTGACTTCTACACATAAGGAGGAGGCAAAAGACTTGAGTAGATAGACCAAAGAAACATACAGAAAAGTAAAAGAAAGGGCAGATGTTAACTCCGCTCTCTCACTAATCACTTTACACAAGTATTGATGCCTCTTTGCTTCCAAAAATTGCTGACCTCACAGAGCTGTTCTGTAAGCAAATGAGATTATCACAAAGCTTTCATGAACTGGAATATCACCCATCACTGCATCTGACCCACAACCAATTCCTTTATTAAAGCACTGAAGTGTTTATAGCTTGTGTTTAATTCACATAGACATTTTCAAATCTGAGGCTATTTTTTCCCCTTACAAAGTATTTTGAGACCAAGTGATATCCAGCAGGCATGTGAGGGAAGGGCTATTGGCTGGAAATTTTAGGTGTGTGCTGTCATTTGTGTCAAGCTTGTTCAGAAAGGTGGCTGTGAGTGGAATGATAACAGGCAACAAACAGCACTAAGCAGGTACTTGACAGCTAAGAAAGAAACTGATTAAGAGGAGTTGATGTGTGCTTGATTGATTCGAGAGCACTTTGAGGATACACCTTTTCCTAGAGCATAAGTGGCAAATCCATAGGTATTATCAGTAAGTAAGATCAGCAAGATGTCAGCATTTTCCAGTACTTTTTTTTTTAAAAAAAAGAGATATAAAAAAGCAAAATCTGATTTATTTTTATTTCAGTGCCCATCCTACTTTTCCAAAATTGTGCATGCTTGAAGCTGCTCTTAGACACAGAAAAGACCAGCAAACAGCCAATTACAACAAAATAATTGTAACAACAGAAAAAATAAATTATAACCAAATAAAACAAGTACAACAAAATAAAATGCACCATGTTGTCCAGTTAACAATATTACAAAATAATTAATACATTAATTGAGCTAGAAAAATTATGGCCTATGGGTGGCATGCAGGCCCTAAATTCCATTTTTGAGGCCCTTCAAACTTCCCCAGCCATCCCCAATTTTTTTTAAATCAGTGTCATTTGGGGGCCATTTTTTTGCCACAAAAGAATGTGAACATCCAACCCCTCAAAAACATGAAAACATATGAAATTCACTCCATCGCACCCCATAAGTTCTCCAGAATTCTGCACTAACCCAAAATATTTCCATTTTATTTTGTAGTCCCTCTTAAAATGGTGATAAGAAGAGGTATTTCATACCCTCCAGATGTCCTGATTTGGCATGGGCAGCAGTGGCATCAAGAGGATTGGTGTCCCTCAGTGTGATAATTCATAGTGTCACTCCCCCAATTGATCTCCTCCCATACCATGCCATACAGAATCCTCAATAATTGTTTTATAGTAATGTTACCCATAAATCATAATTCCCATATATCACTGTATGTAATGGTAATGCACTTGTCCCTCCACATTTGCTGGGGTTAGGGGCACAGGACCCTTGTGAATGTGGAAAAACCTCAAATAACAAAAACACTGTTTTTACCTGAAAGAAGGTAAAATGGAAGGTCCTCCAGTGCAACTCTGTGGTCAACATCTGCTAGACATTGACCA
>CM034701.1:383987461-383997835 GCA_020142125.1 Phrynosoma platyrhinos
AGCTCCCAGAACAATCCCTGGATTCCCTAATTCTGTGTGTGATGTTCCTCTAAGTGTCCACCTCCTGTGTGCATGAAATGACCTCCTCTTCAACAACTTCCTCTATGTGGGCCCCATCCAAGACCGTTAATTCCGCTCTGTCCAGTAAAACCTCTTGCTCCTTAATCTGTTGAAGTGTAGCTACCCGGGCTTCCAGCTGCTTGACTTTCTCTTCCAGGAGGGCTACGAACTCGCACTTGGTGCAGGTGAAGTTCCCCACATCTCTAGGCAAGAAGACAGACATCCCACAAGTGTTGCAGGTGACTGCAGCAACTCCCTCAGTGTCCATATTGAGAAATCTTAAGTAAGCACTGAAACAGGACTGTGGGCTTCTCCCTTAAAAAGTTAAATGACTACAAATTACTTTTGCATGTTGAACTCAGTCTGCAGCTATTAAAGTTAGTTAAGGACAAAGGGGGGAAAAAACTGGGACATCTCGAAATTAACTGAAAATCAGTACTGTTCCTGTCAAACTGGGACAGTTGCAGTGCATGATACTGGCCAAATGGTTGATATTAGAGCAAGAAATCACCACCATTTAATCTATAAAAGGGCTCCAATTCCTCCATCTCCTCCTCCTAATAACAAGCTTTAAAATTATTTCTTCCATATATCCAAATTGGCCAAGCTAGAATGAATAATGAACATAAAGGAAGTGATATGTAGTGCATTCATGTGGGGATATAGATCCTTGAAACATAAAGTAGACCTATAATATTTCTATTATGTAGTAATAAAACATTGCTTTGCTATATGTAACCATTTTTTCTGCATCACATTATATTTTATTATAGTTTCTCTTCGATGCTGTACAAACATAATCAAGGAAAGTTTCTTTCACTTGATAGCCCTGTTCAAGTATTTGAAGGAGTGTCATATTGAGGATGGAGCATACCTATTTTCTACTGGTCCAGAGACTAGAAAACAGAACAATGGATGCAAGCTGCAGGAAAAGAGATTCCACCTCAACATTAGGAGGAACTTCCTGAGAGTGAGAGCAGTTCAACAGTGGAACACACGCCCTCAGAGTGTGGTGGAGTTCTGCCTTTTCTCTATCCCCTGTTAGAATTTCTCCATCTTCTCTGCGCAGTGGTCCTACCATTTTCTTCTTCTTTCTTTTGCTACAGACATACCCAAAAAAGCCCTGCCATGGAAACCCATTGGGTGACCTTGAGCAAGTCACATGCTCTCGGTCTCAAGGGAAGACAATGGCAACCCTCCTCTGAAGAAACTTGCCAATATACCCTTATTATAGGTTCACCTTAGGGTTGCCATAAATTGGATATGACTTGAAGGCACATAATAACAACAATAAACAATGACAGAAACATTAGAGCTTTCTGGTAGATAATTCCTAGTATCCCTCCCTAAACTCCAAATCCCAGGATTCCATAGGCCATGACAGTTAAAGTGTAATTATAATGCTTTAACTTTATGGTATGAAAGGGCCTCTGGTTTCCATTGACCATCCCTGGTGCAAATCAAGAAATACTAGCAACTTAATGAACATATATCCTTCCAAAGATGCTATCTCTTATAAAGCAAACTGTGAATCCAATTATGCATAAGGAATGTTCTTCTGAACTCTGTTGCCATGGTTACTAAAATAATCTTTAGTCTAGAATAAGTTTTTCACTTCATTTACCTGCTTTCTCCCCCCCTCCCCTTTTAAAACACAAGCAGCATGTTGCTTTTCGCAATGTTGTGAGCAAGCATGGATTAACAGGAATATTAAAGGAGAATATTGTGACAGTTGTCCTGTCAACGTTATATAGATTAGGTCATCCAGATAAGGCTGGGGTTAAACTGTTAAGGAGAATCAATATGTTGCTTTTCAATTTAATTGAAAGCGAATATATTTGCTATATTTCCAACTATGGTAACAATTATATTAGCATTCTTGCTTCAGACAGCAACTTGGCATCCCCAAACTTGTGTTTGTAAATGATCAAATGAAAACAGAAACTTCTAATCATCCCATGGAAGCAGATAGTCTGTGTTCAAAGAGCTTTTCAAGAGTTTGGAAGCAGAATAAAATCCAGTTTTGTCACCTCTTTCCTCAAGTAGTAATTGGCCCATTGTAAAAATCTGCCATGTCCTCCAGTATTTTACTTGCATTCCAAGAAACAACTGCAAAGCTGAATATTGCAGCCTTTTGGACCATATTTGGAATGCAAAGTAGAGGTTCCTCCTGACGATGTTAGGATGTTCGATTAGGCAGATGTTACAAAATATATCCTGTTCTTTTAAGTATTGTGAGTTATTTGCTATTGTTATGTGTCTTCAAGTTAATTCTGACTTATGCAAAACACTTATTGTTAATTGCTGTCAAGTTGACTATAAGCTATGGTAACACAGTGAGAAATAGATATCCAAAAGTCACCCTGTTATCAACAGCCATGTTCAGATCTTGCAAGCTCAGGCCTCTGGCTTCCTTGACAGAGTCAATTCACCTGTAGTGTGGTCTTCCTCTTTCCCTATTGCCTTCTACCTTGCCAAGCATGATTGTCTTTCCTAATGAATCATGTTCTTTCATGATATGGCCAGAGTACGACAATCTCAGTGCCCAGAGTGTCATACCTTGCCTGGGCAAGGACTCAAAGGACAAGCCAGGACCATCTCTGGGACCTGAGGCTGAAGTTGTGGAGCCTCAGCCCAGCCCTAGTTCTGCTTTGCCAGCCCCAGCAGAGCTTCCAGCAGAAACTGTGGTCTCCCAGGAGGCTCCACAGCCAAGCCTCCGGGCAGCAGAACCTTCAGACGTGGAAGAGGATCAAGGGACTATAGTTACCTTCAGCCAGCATTGAGCAAAAAGGAGGGGACTTTGCTGTTTGAGGAGACTTTATGAAAAATGCCAGAGCAATCAGCCTCAACTGAGCTGGTAATTTCAGCAGGTGCAGAAGAGCTGCCTTGGTTCCAGAGATTATCTGGATTATCTGAAAGGCTGTCTCTCCTTGTTCCTTGGCCTGAAACCTTGACTCTCAGATTGCTGACTTATCTTGAATCTCTAGAACCGTTGACCTTCAGACTGTGTTTTGACTCTGCTTCTCTGGAATCTTAGACCTTCGGATTGCTCAACCATTCTCTGGCTGGACCTTCAGATTGGTAATACGGACCTTTGATTTCTTGCTTTGCATTAGCAAAAGATTTTTGTTTGCCTTCAACCCTCACAAGAAGCTGCTTTCAGCACTTGTGGTGGCTTTTCTGGATAGAATAACCTCTGCCCCCCCTTAATTAGGCTGATAGGAACATAATGGAAGGTAAACAAGCCATGGACGAGCTGTTGCAAATGAATTTGCAGCTTTCTGCTCAGATGCAGCAATTAACTCAGAGTGTGGCTACACTCCAGGGACAAGTTAACCTTCCAGTTTCCGAACAATGCTGGAAATGCTTTTCTTCCCTTCCAAATAAATTCCAGGGAGACAGGACTATACTGGACAGCTTCATTTCTAAGTGCAAGCTGCATTTTAAGCCTTGAAGGGAAAACTTTCCTGATGACTTCCATAAGGTGGCTTTTATGATTAGCCTGCTTTCTGGGCCTGCCAGCAAATGGGCCACCCTCTACCTGAACCAGGATAGCCCCCTCCTCAACAGCTTGCAGGGCTTTATTGAAGAAATGCAAGCCACCTGGGGGGATCCTGTGAAGGCCGACACAGCAGAGAGCCAAATCCAGACTCTCCAGCAAGGCAAGGCGACTGTAGTGGAGTACTCCACATCCTTCCACCTGATAGTGCAGGATTTGGAGTGGAACGATAGTGCCTTGCAAGCACAATTCCTTTATGGTCTGTTGGACCCAGTGATGGAAAAGTTGGTGTGCTCTGAGCCCCCCGCTTCTCTGGACTTGTTGATTGCACAGGTTACTCGACTGGACTGCCAACTCTCAGAATGCAGACAGGCTCAATGGAATGCCCTTCTGCCACTTCTGAGTCTTGCTGGGCCATCTCCTGCAGCTCCACCTGTGTTCCTCCCAGCCAGCAGAGGAACTTATTCAGCTGGGAGAGGCTTGTCCTCAGCTCATGAGTACTGAAAAGGAATGCAGGAGGAAGGAGGGTCTCTGCCTCTACTGTGGCCTTCAGGGGTATTTTGCCTTGAAGAGTCTCTTGAACTTGCTTCCTCCAGCTTGCCTTCCTGGAAGGACCCTTTGCTGGTGGCTTTCAGTCTCAGACTCCCCACCATGGAGCTCTTGCCTCTTGGGGCCAAGATAGACTCAGGGCCCTCGAGCAGTTTTATGAACCTGGGATTTGCTGAATGCCACCAGATTTCTCTGGAGGTCCTGGCTGAGTCCAGGCTGAGTCCAGGCCAGTGGAGACTATCGATGAATGGTCCAGTGATGCATCAGATTCCTGTGCTCCACCTTGAGATCTGATTTCTGCTGGCCACCATACTTCCCTCCCCTTTGGTCTTGGAAATGCCTTGGCTCTCCAAGCACGACTCACATATCTCTTGGGCACATTGGGAAGTCCTGTTCACCTTGGAATATTGCCAAGAACACTGCTGGCCAGACCAGATCTCAGAAGCCATGGCTGAGGACACCAAGGCCTGCTCCATTGCTCTGCCTGTGAAATACCAGGACTTCACTGATGTGTTTGACAAGAAGGAGGTGACCAGCTCCCACCACACTGGCCGTATGACTGATCTGGTGCCAGGGGCCCCTATTCTGGTGGGATGCCTCTACTTCCTTTCAGAGCCTGAGTTGGCAGCTCTGAGGGACTTTCTGGAGAAAAACCTCCAGAATGGGTTCATTCATCTCTCCAAGTCTCCTGCTGGTGCACCCATCTTGTTTGTGCACAAGAAGTGTGGGGAGCTGTGCCTCTGCAACGACTATCGGGGACTCAAGTGGATCACCATCCAGAATTGGTATCCGTTACCTTTGATCCCAGAATTGCTGGAGTGGCTCCACCAAGCCAAGGTTTTCACCAAGCTGGACCTCCAGGGGGCCTACAATTTGGTGAGGATCCATGCAGGAGATGAGTGGAAGACGGCGTTCAAGACATAGTACAAGCATTATGAGTATACTGTAATGCCCTTTGGACTTTGTAATGCCTCAGCCGTCTTTCAACATTTTGTAAATGACATTTTCAGGGACTACCTGGACTGCTTTGTTATCATTTATTTAGATAATTTTTTTTATTTACTCCCCCAGCCAGGTGGTCCGTGAGGTCCACGTCCACACCATTCTCCAGAGATTCCAGGAGCACTGGCTCTACGGCAAGCTCGAGAAGTGCACTTTTGACCTCCAAGAGGTGGACTTCTTGGGCTACTGTGTCTCTGCCCAAGGCTTGGCCATGGATACCTCCAAGGTGGGGGCGGTGTTGTCTTGGCAATCCCCTCACAGCAGGAAGGATGTCCAGCAGTTTCTAGGGTTCGTGAACTTCTACCGGAAGTTCATCGAGGTCTACGCAACTCTACCAGTCCCATCTCCCAACTATAAAAAAGGAAGTTACCCTTTTAGTGGATGGTGGTGGTGCAACAATCTTTCAAGGTCCTGAAGGCGCACTTTACTTCAGCTCTGATCCTGCAGCACCTGGACCTGTGGACACCCTTTATTGTCGAGGCAGATAACTTGGACTTTGTCATTGGGGCCCAAGTTGCATCTGTTGCCTTGCACTTTTTATTCCCAGCAGCTCACATTGGGCTTTCTGGGCAAGATTTGTTCAGAGGAGGTTTTCCATTGCCTTCCTCTCAGGCAATGGAAAACCTCCTCAGAGAGTCTGAGAGAGTGTGACTTGTCCAAGGTTCATTCTCTGGTAATTATTGCTCAGATCATTACACCAGACTGTCTCTCTCTTTCCTTGATATCTCAGCTAAAAAAATCCACATGACATAAATAAATTAACAAATATCCTGCAAATTACCCAGTCAATATACTTACAATAAAATTAACAATTTATGCTAAGCACATTTCAAAAATTAACGGAGGCAACCTAATTATTTTGTCAATGGGGAAATGATAGAGAAAAGAGTTGTACTTACATAACCTGACTGAGCTTTCTTAGCACTGGGTTTATAATAAATTTAAGCGACCATGTTATTTGTTTTCATTAACCATAATTGGACCATAAATATGATACAGACAGATTTTTCTTTCTTTCTTTCTTTTTAAATACAGCAAATCCAAGGAATAAAATTCAAAGAATGAGGGATGTTGCTCCACTCCCTAGTGTGACAATGTATGAATGCTCATGCAAATAACACTACAATTATGACAAGGAAGATGGCTACTGCCTGGCATATTTTAAAACCCTATTAATGTTAATGTAAACTTTTAATATTTTCAGGGGGAAAATTGACCATTTCCTTTCATGGCCGCTTATGTACTACAAGTACATCAAGTCAAGATGGACAGATTTCAAATCCATATCAATCCATATCATATCAACTTCCTTCCTTTCTCATTCTTAAGTCATTTTGGTGGTGGCTTGCATGACTTTTTAAAAAATAGTGGAGAAAATCTATATGTAATTTTGCACACATCAGTTAGAGGCATTAAAGGAGGTATTCCCCAATTGACTAAAGTGTATTTGTATGTATTTTCTTCTTCTTCTAAGGGATTTACATTTGAACACATTGGCCAAGATCACAGGAGGATAGGATTTCTCAGACTATTTAATGTGAGGAACCAGTGATGATTTTCCCTCAACCTGAAAGGATAAAAGATAACCACATAGAAGTATAAAGTCACAAGTATCCAGTATCTGTTGAGTTTGATAAATTGGATATCATATTTTAATTTTAAAACTTTCTCATATTGAGAGAAATCATTACTTTCTATACAGCAAATATTTATCTTCTATAATTGACTGTCTTTGACCCTATTCAGAGTATGGAAATAACCTAATGTGAACCCGGGTTTTCCATGATGTTCACTGGCCCTGAATGAATCCAGTGCCATTTGTTGTGGGGGGGGAGGCATGGAGGAAACCCATTTAACCTGGTGTATTCAGTATCAGGTCCCTTACTGTGTCTTTTGTAAAGGTATGGAGTGATCTGGATCTTCAATAGTGTGAGTATGCTACTGAATCGATCCATTTCATGCAGGATCATTTCCAGAAATGGAATCATGGGATTTGTAGTTTTGCAAGGTCTTTAGCCTTCTCTAACAAATGGTGCTGGTGCCTCATCAAGCTATCAATCTTAGGATTCTGTAGGATGGAACCATGGCAGTTAAAGTGGTATCAAACTGCATTATTTCTACAGTGTAAATACTCCCCTTGATGAAGGATCTGCATAAATGGCTTCAGGATGAAGTGCAGGATAAGTTAAGGAAGGGAGAGAGTGGGGGTACTAAAGTGTCAGGGAACAAGTAAGCACACAAACACAGCAATAAAGAGAAAATGAGAGAGAAGATGAGTCTGCCACATGGTTCTCTCTGTCTTAACAACTTGTGCTTTCCTTTAAGGAGAAAGGATCATCTCACTGCTCCTGCTAAGTTTGCTGTTCTTAAGGCAGTCCTGGATTAGTTTTCCAATTCAGATAGGCAAACCTTCAGGAGAATCTCTGAAATCCTGAGTAACAGACCTCTGTTTCTTTCCATCTCAAATCCAGAGAAGAAATCTGCATCACCCTGGCCATCTTGCAGCCTGAACCATCCAAGTCCTCCTCTTTAGAGCCACTCGCCATTCCTTTATTAATTTCTTTGCCCCTCTCCACAACAAACATCCCCCAGAGGCTTTAACTGAGTCAAGGAGATGGCTCTCACCTACTATTGAAACCAAGGAGCAATCACCAGGCAATGTCACACTTCTAGTTAGTCTGATCCTTTCACATTGGTCCAAAGTCACCCACTGAGTGTCTTCATGGGAACTAGAATTCAGATCATCCAAGTTCTACTAAATTACTTCAGCAATTACACCACTCAGTGACCTGTCCTTCTCTCTCTTTTCTAGGGACCAAAAACACCCAGAACCCATTCCTGAATTGTAAACAACAAAGAAGAATTTCTACCAGATACTGTTGAACAGCAACTCTCATACTTTCTCACCCTTGGTTATACAGCAAGGGACTGCTGCAAGTTACTTCAACAACATCTAGAATTGTAAAGAGAGCTGTGAAGAGATCATAAGGGGCATCTAGTTCAAGCCCCTGCTATGCAGGAATACACAATCTAGAAGGCCACATGATCCCCATCTCAGCCAGACACTAAGCTGAGCTGCCAAATGCTTCTTCCTGTGAATTTCTTTGACATTTTGGTGTTTTAATCATTTACACTGTATATAAGATCATTACACAAACATATTTCCTGCCTTACTGTTGCTGCCAATGTTAGCATTTTGCCTTTGCTTCCTGTGATAACTGATCATTTAGACCCATTGGGAACCAGAAGAATAGTTAATGCCCTCCTGATACCTCTGAGATTATATGCTGGTTTCATGTTGGAGATGTCTTTTCACACAGCAACAAGGGGAAAGCTTAAGTGGCAAATCATCCAGGATCTTCTTTGAACACCCCGGAGGCTGGAGCAGAAAAAGAACTCTTGTCTTTTCTTTTATGGGAAATCAATATGTTATTTATGCAAGATCTTAAAGAGCCACTAAGAAACCTGAACCGAGAATTTGTTTGCAGACAGAGTGTGAGTCTTCATTATCTTCCAGTGTGCTGAAGAAATTGTTTGCTGTAAATGGGTTGCTGGTGGTGTTAATGAGGTGGCAAGGAAAAAAAAAGGATAGGCAAGTTTAAAATTGCCCAGGGTGTTCCATTCTCATCTATCATACAAAGGAAGGGTAAAGGATGCCATAAACTGAATTGACTCATTTCTATCCCCCCCCCCCTTTTAGTGTGTGTACTCTGCACTGATTTCAGAAGAATTGAACTGTATGAGGCCAGCAGGTAGGGCAGCCACTTATAGATCAACAACCAATTTGCATAAAACTAAGAATGCTAATTTATATGGACAGATGACAAATCTGATATGGGTCTAAACCCTAGGGTAATACTGACTAGAGCAGAGCCATTGAATCAGCGGGGTTTACCTATGTGTAGACTTACTATTCAACACTTGGTTCAATGGATTTACTTTGATTGAGACCAATCAAAAAATTTTGGACATTACTTTAAAAAACAATCTTAAAATAGAACACATGTAATGCATATTAGCCAGTAAAAACCCAGCCATGATTTCCTGTAATGTTAAGGGTATTACAGTACATCTCATCTCAATGGGGAAGACTGTGACCAAAGCAGGAACAACGTGGGAATGTTGAGCCTCAAGAAGAGAAAACTGAAAGGTAATTTGATAGCACAAATATCTGACGTCTGTCAGGTGGAAGATGGAGTGAGCTTGCACCTACTGTCCAGATGCTAACTGTGGATGAACATCTTCAAAATCCCAGATGACACTGTTGTCTCCTCATTTCATTTGTATCCTTCTCTTTCCCAAAAAAGTCTTGTAACATTTAAAACAAATACAGATGAAAGCATATACAAAGACATTCACCCTGACCTTTCAGGTAATGTTCCCCTGGGCACGGTGACATCTTGTGTCCCCATTCCTCCCCCCCCCCATGACTGCTCTACTTGTTTTTTGATGTGATGTTCCTTTCCATAGACATTCAGTGGCCAAGAAAATATGGTGGGGAGTGTGTGAGGACAAGAAGCAGTTCACTAGCTCCATTCTTGAAGCTGGGTGCAGGAAGATGATATTATGGGGACCTTTAGAGGACTATCAGGAGGTCCAGGAAGATGTATTTTACTTTCTGAAAATGCCTACAGGGATGGAGCTGCATGGTTAACTCTTAGACTCCTCTTGCCCTTCTCTGTTTAGTAAAATCTACTTTCTTGCCATTTTAATTAGGAGATTACAAGCTCACTCCATCTTCCATGACAGCCTTCAGATATTTGTGCTATCAAATTGCCTCTCAGTTTTCTCTTTTCAAGGCTCAAAATACCCAAACATATTCAGCTGTTCTTTGTGGGGCTTGGGTTCTAAGTTCTTTCCTACTTTGGTTGCCCTCTTGTGGACATGTTCCAAATTCTCAATATGCTTTCTTAGCCATGATGCCGAACAGAAAAATCCAGAGTTCTTTTGAACTGATGTCCCAGATCTTTGGGTAAATCAAGGGTGGGTGACTCTCCCTCAGATGTTGTCGGACTGCAAAGCCCACCACCCTAACCAGCATTGCCAATGATAAGGGATGATATGATTTTCAATCTAAAAGCATCTGGAAGACCACACATTCTCACTTCCTGAAATAAATGAGACTGCATTTAAGGATCCCCCCAGCTCCATTAACACCAGCAAAACCTGAACATTGAGTATGATAAAGAAATTGTACTTGGGAGTGGGGGTAGAAGTGTTGATTTATTTATGGTTGTGTTGTATTAGCAGAGATCTTGTGCCGA
>CM034701.1:384020694-384033218 GCA_020142125.1 Phrynosoma platyrhinos
GGTGTAAGGCAGACAGCCTGTGTATGCCACTAACAGGATACCAGCAAGGGTGTCCAGTGGCTGACCAAAATTTTTTAGTGCACAATGAGTCTTGGACCATTTCCCTTACAAGTCCTGACGTTTTGAAGCTTCCTCAAAAGAACCAACCAGCCATGACATGAGAGATCATTCATAGAAGCTACTGGGCAAATCATTTGGAACAAATCAATAACCAACTGCCCCTGTCTCTTTGCCAGAAGAAGACCATTTTCCAATCAATGAAGAGGTTTCTTTGGTGGAGCAAATGTGTTTGTTGTAGGTTAATCAAACAGTGCCGCTTGACACTGACACATGTTTCTGCGTATCAGATACGATTTCCCCCAGCAAGATTCTGTCATAAATAAATAAATACACGAACTGGAGAGTGCAATCATATTGAAGGGACGGGCATATTATGCATTTGAAGATAATGGAGTGTGATCAAACAAGGCATTTCAATCAGTGCAGCCTGTGGAATGTGAATCAGATCTGCAGAATGTGGCAGGCAGCACAGAAATCATCCATTAGGGACAGGGCTGCAGGATCAGGGGGGCAGAATTGCTCCTTTCTTTCAATTTTAGGGGTAGCAAATATTTCTACTTTACCAAACTGCCTTCTCCCCCATATTTTATGGGGATGCAGCATTTCTGCTGACAGCACATTAGGAGGAGATGTGTCTTTATTTAATAATTCACTTGATTCATATCTCACTTTTCCCCCCATGAATAGCACTCAAGGCAGCTTGTGATTAACTGGAACAAATACAGATAAAACATTAAACAAAGAGAAGCATTAAAAATTAAAACAATGCCCAAGATCCTACATCACACTTGCCTAGTATAAATCTACCCTCATGTAGTTATGTGGCAGTTGCTTTACACCACCATTCTGCTGAATGTCAGCACTGTGCAACTGAATTCACTTTCATTGTGCCTGCTTATTGTCTCATTGTGGAATGCAGAATGCACTTTGGTTGTTCCTGCAATCTCAGTGACTCAAAAGGTTCAGTGAAGGCATTCCCTAGTAGTTATGTACCATCCAGGAATGCA
This sequence comes from Phrynosoma platyrhinos, assembly GCA_020142125.1. Lineage (NCBI taxonomy): Eukaryota > Metazoa > Chordata > Lepidosauria > Squamata > Phrynosomatidae > Phrynosoma > Phrynosoma platyrhinos. Next base: position 384,021,762 of record CM034701.1, read on the forward strand.
CAGTTACATGAGAAATGGTTACACCTAGAATATTAGTGGTGGCAAGTTACAGGGACCATATCACTCCACTGTTACAAGAGCTCCACTGGCTTCTAGTTTGTTTCTGTCCACCATTCCAATCAGGTTCAGACTACCTGGGAGACTGTGGGACTTTACAGACTGCCAGAAATAATGCAACTTGAGTCCACTTTAACTGCCCTGGCTCAGTGCTAGGGAATCATGGTAACTGTAGTTTATTGTGGCACCAGAGCTCTCTGACAGAGAAGGCTCAACATCTCAGAAAAAAATTACAGTTCTCATGATTCCCTAGCACTAAGCCAGGACAGTTAAAGTAGACTCAAGTCGCATTATTTCTGGCAGTCTGTAAAGGCCCTGTATCTCCCAATATGAACCTGCTCATACCATGGGATGCTCAGGAAACACCCTTCTCTCAGTCCCACCACTAGTCTAGGCATGATTAGGGATCACACAAGTTAGGACCCTCTTGGTGGCTGCCTCTAATCTGTTCAACTTCCTTTTGAGGGAGACCACAATGAAATCTAACTGCAGGAATTTCTGGAACTGAGAATCTCATTCAATTTACTGGACTGAGAATGGAATGAAATTCTCAGCTTCAGAAATTTCTGCAGTTAGATTTCATATTGGTATGTATAGGCTTTAGTACATAAATTAGAATGATATGTATTATGATTTATTGTGTATGTCTTATTATATAATTATAAGTTGTTTTAATTTTATATCTATAGTTATATTTTCATGTAGCTGAAATTTCCCAAAATGATAATAGCCATCCAATGAGCACTTGGGCACATCTCCCTTTTTTCATGTGGATTCTATTGGGTGCTCTCCAGTTTTAGTTTCTTCAGAAACAAAATAGCAAAAACAAAATAAGCAACAGAACACATGTCAGATTTGTACACTCTTCAAATTTTGGCTTAAATACCATTGGTATCTTACTCATGTGCAAGTTCCCCTATGGAAACATCTTGATTTTTTGTTTGTTTGTTTGCTGAGGAATGTCCTTGAGCATGTAGATGTGGAACTGAAGGTTTTATGCCCTTATACATGGTTGTGTGTTGCATATGGTTATGCATTGTGCGTTGCCCATACAGATGCAGGTGTGCATTTGGTTGCAATTGACTAATGATGTGGTACTGTTTATTCTATCATGATGCAGGATCTTGCCCATACTTTAGTCAGTGGGAAGAATGAATTCAGTCAGAGCATACAATTTGCTCATTTATGTGTGCTCCTTTGAAACCTCTGCCAAAAGATGAATTCCACCCTTCAAGCAATACAAAAAAGAAAAGAAAAGAAATAACAATAAAAAACAAAAGGGATACTCACAAATCTACAAATGTGGGCTTCTTTAAAAAGGATGGAGGCCCACTTTTTCAACTGCATCCTTAATCTTCCTTTCATGCTAGTGCATGGCAAAATGCATCTACATAGAGAACAGACAACTGCCTAGGATGGCAACCTAACTAACTAAATCATTGTCATACTTAACTGAGTGGAGTAGACCTCTGCCAGCAGAGCAATTTGAGAGCTGCTGTCTGTGAGCACCATGAGCTGAAAAGACCAGAGATTCAAAGGACCTTCACTGACTTTTAACAGTCAGAGTCAAATGTTAATTGATCTTTAAATAAATCACTGACTAAATACCACCAGGGCATCTTGCAAATGGAGATGAAGACTGTATAATTAACAAGGTATTTGTGCATCATCTAGCTGCTGGGAAATATTTTTAGCTGCCCAATATATTCTTGGAGCCTGTTTAACCATCCTAGCTGTCACCTGCTGGTTGTTTCTAGCCTGTGATGAGGCTCTCTGGATAGGCCAAGTGCTATCAATATTTTGCGAAATTAAAACATCAGATTTGCTCTGCCATTAAATCTGGAGGCAGCAGCAAGGGAGTATCCAATGAAATGAGACATTAATTATGCAGTTATGTATTGTTGGGAGGGGTAAGTGGTAAAAGGCCTTGCAATAGGGCTGTCATGGAGATAACATCAGAGGGAGACAACCAGTGGTGTCACTAGGATTGGTGTCACTTAGTGCAGTAACTCATGGTGTCACATACAGACACACACACACACACACACACACACGTTGACCTCCTCCTATACCACATCATACAGAATGTTAGTAATGTTTTTTGTACTAATTTACTCATAAATCAAAATTCCCGTATATCACTGAATGTAATGGTAACAGTTGTGACATAAACAACTAGCAAAATTAAAAATATACCTTTAAATTACAGTATCATACACAGAATAAATGTGTTTATATGTACATAGTTTCATGTGGTTGAAGTGAAAATTTGGTAAAATGTGATGTTTTTAAAGAAAATGTTAAAAATTAAAACTTTATTTTTTATTTTAAAAAAAAAATACTGGAGGCCTCTCTTTTCTCCTCCCACTGAGCCTCACCTCACACATCCTATCTCTTCAGCACTTTAAAGGGATGCTAGTGAATGCCACAGTTGATTTCTACCCAAATCCAGATGTTTGAGCAGCAGTGGTGGCACCCTCCTTAGGTTGTCACCTGGTGTGGACCTCATCCCGCAACCTCCTAGTGACATCATTGGAGGCAACCATCTCAGACTATGGGCAGGGGTGGCACTCCTCAAACCATTCTTCCTGAGCTCCCTGGTTATTATCCTCTCTCAGAGGGTAGAGGTGTGTAATACAACTTTCCTGGAACCTTGAAACTGTGGAAGGAGCAGCTGCTATTTTGCTGCCCTCACATGAGGTGGACTGACTGGTGCACCTAACTTGAGAGGAAGTGATGCCACCTCACTCTAAGTTTAATTTTTGGCCAATTTTGGATAATTTTTTGAAGGGGGAAGCTTAAAGTTTGAGGCGTAACCACATGCAGCTGTTTTAAGCACTAAATTAACTTGAGGTCTCCAAGTATGGTTGCAGATGATTTCTGGTTGACAGTGTTCGGTTAACATTCAGTCAGGCATGATTGAGAACTTTTTTTGGCTCATGGTTTTTTTCCATAAGAGATTTTTTCATAAGTGGAACTAAAAGAAGAGATTTTAAAAAATTAAAATGTGGGAGAAAAGCAAAACAGAATCTTATTTTTTAAAAAGCAGTAAAGACGGATCTCTTCCGGCAGACCTTTCCTGACTAGACCTTCCAGCCTCAAGTGCCCTGCCCTTTTATTCCCTCCCTAATTTGTTAGTAGCCACTGCTGTTTTTGTTTCTGGTTTGTCTGTTTTATTGGCTTTTCTTGATGTGTATTTTTAATATGTTTTAATATTTAATTGTTTAATACGGTCTTAAGAGGTGGGTGGGTTTGGGGATTTTAGGTTATTTGTGTACCTGTATTATATGATACAGAATTTTAATTGTAAGCCACACTGATTGCTTGTCAGAAGCGTGGGGTATCATCATCATCATCATCATCATCATCATCATCATCATCATCATCATCATCATCCAGTCTGAGGGCTTAGGCTTCTTCACTTTTAAAAGACTAGGTTCGAAACCCTGTGTTTTCAATCATTCCTGTGATGTTGAATTAAGGTTGTCACCACTTTTTCCCTTCAAATTATCACCTCAGCTTCAACAGCTGAGGCATAACCACATGCAGGTATAATATGATATTTTCCTCTGTATGCTAGAAATAGCTATATCCATTGAATTTGGCTTATATAATTATATATTATTGTTTTATGTTAGTTATCATATAATATAATTGGAGAGCCAGCATGGTGTAATGACTTGATCATTGGACCATGACTGGAGAACAGGGTTTGAATCCTCTCTCAGCCATGGAAACCCACTGGGTGACTTTAGGCAAGTCACACTCTTTTAGCTTCAGACGATGGTCATGGCAAACCCCCTCTGAAGAAACTTGAAATGAAAAACCCCATGATAGGTTCACCTTAGGGTCACCTTAAGTTGGAAATTACTTGAAGGCACATGTCAACAACATCATAATATAATATAATATAATATATAGTTGTTATTGTTATTATTCTTGTTGCTGTTGCTATTGGCTATAATCATGATCTACCTTAAATAACTTTATGTATGTGTAACTACATAGCAGAAGTGAGGTGCTAAGAAACCCTGTTAGTGAATTGCAAAGATGCATAACAGAGCACCAGCAAGAGAGTGTCTATGTGCATTGGGCTCTAATGTGTGGATCAATCAATAAAATTAAAAGAATTAAAAATAAATGATAATCATAGAATCATAGAGTTGGAAAAGACCAGAAGAGCCTTCCATTCCAATCCCCTGACATGTAGACATACACAATCAAAGCATTCCTGACAGATGACCATGCAGCTTCTGTTTAAAGATCGCCAAAGAAAGAGACTTCACTACACTCTGAAGCAACATGGAAACCCACTGTTGAACACTGCTGAACACTGATCATTGTCAGGTAATTCTTCCAAATGTTTAGGTGAAATTTCTTTTTCAGTAGCCTGAATCCATTGCTCGATGTCCTAGTCTCTGGAGCAGCAGAAAACAAATTTGCTCTGTTGGCAATATGACATCCGTTCAAATATTTAAAGATGGCTATTATGTCACCTTAATTGTCTGTTCTCCAGGCTAAACATACCCAGGTCTTTAAGCTGCTCCCAATAGGGCAAGGTTTCAAGACCTTTCACCATTTTGGACACTCTCTTCTGGATGTGCTCCAGCTTGTCAAATTAAATAGCACAACAGCAAATATAGACAACATAGTGCAGGAAAGACCTTATCCCCTCATCTCCCTCACCTCACCTGCCTAGGAAAGGATACCAAGGAGGGCACCAGTCTAACCTCTCTAGGAAGGAAGTTCTGAAGCCTGGAGCAGCCACTGAGAAGACCCTCTCCTGTGTATCCACCCGATGTACCTATCAGTGTGGTGGGGCTGAGAGAAGGGCTTTGCCAGAAGATCTCAAGATGCAGGCAGGCTCATGTAGGCTCAGATGATCAAAAATTCTGTTTATTTTGCTTTCAGTAAAAATGTATTAAAAATTGCAAATTGTTTCTCAAATAGATAGGGAATAAATTAAATTATGAGAGAATGCCAAACTTACAGATCTATCTCTTCAGATACCACTTCCATGGTATCAGGGGCACAACTAGGGGAGTGTAAGGTTGCAAACCACACTGGGAGACACCTCAGAGAGTTCACTGGTGGAAAGGAGTACCTTCTGGGTCTGGTGGCTTTGCTGGCCAGATAGAAAAGCAAATCTCCTTCCTTTCCTACCTGGCCAGCAACTCTGCCAGATTTGGAAAGGCTGTGGGATGGCAGGAGCCACCCATTCCTTTGTCTTATGAAGCAAAATCACTTCAGTTGGCCCTGAGAGGGAGTATTCATCACATCTAAAACAAAATGTGATGACAGCCAGAAAGGTGTTCTGGTTTGAGTGTTGGACCACAATTCTGATGATCATGGTTCAGTTCCCCACTCAAGCATAAAAACTCACTGGGTGACCTAGGTCAAGTCAAACTCTCAGCCTGAGAGGATAGCAATGGCAAGCCCCATCTGAAGAAACTTTCCAAGAAAACCCTATGATGAGTCCTTATATTGGGAGAAAGGCAGGATATAAGAAAATAATAATAATAATAATAATAATAATAATAATAATAATAATAATAATAATAATAATAATAATAAAGTAGTAGTAGTAGTAGTAGTAGTAGTAGTTTGCCTTGGGGTCGCCATAATTAAAAAAAAATAACTTGGAGGCACACAATAACAGCAAAACAAAATGTCACTCACTTTGAAAAGTTGGCTATTATTTTTTGAAAATGATGAAAGCTTGCTTTTGGTGTATTAAAAAAGCAAGAAAGTAGTAGTGGTGATAGAGTCAACTTGCCAGTTCCCTTGCAAATGGTCATTATTCTGGTCCATCAATTCCTCTGCCCAAGGAAGTCAATTGAGTTTTTCCAGCCCTTTTCAACAAACACTTTCCATATCCACAGCATGAGTATGAGACTGAGAAGATGCATCACTTCTCTCTGGCATTCAGACTGCCATAGCTTGTTCACACATGCACATCTACCTATAATTGATGTGTGCATGGATGTGTGACATACATGAGAAAACCTTTCTATATATAACGTTTAGAACTTAGAAAAGTCCTTTTTTGAACAATAGCTCTTAGAATCTCCCAGCCAGCCTGTCAGAATGTGAGTATAGTCTGTCATGTCATTGTTATTGTGATTGTTGTAATACGTAGCATGTTTAAGGTTTGAGGTATACAATAGAGTTATATAGATATTACAGGTTTATTGGGAACTGATGAGAGCAATGGGAAACATAGTACTTGGTGGCGGTTCAAAAGAATGTTTGCAGCCTGATGCAGGAATGTGCAGAAGTGTGGAGGAGAAAACCTCTTAGAGTCCCTTGGTGGGAAACAGAAAGTAGAGATGAGAACTGGCAGGGACTGGGGCTGGGCAAATAAGGGGGGGGGGGCATGGAAAAAAGGGTTGGTATGTTTTAATTAGCCAATGAATTAAAATGAAGCCTATGAAAAGTTGGGGTGGGACATTGTCAGTTTTATGCTAATTTCGGAGTATGGTGTCACGTCTTTCTGTAGACGTCTTCCTGTTAACATCCAATGTTTTTCCAGAACACAGTTTTTATTGATTGCAACACAGAAGACTTGTTCACTGAACTCCTGTGGAAAATAGCAGGTCTTGACATAGCCCCAGACTGGCTGGGAGATTCTGAAATTTTTAATTTTAAAAAAATGAAGTTATTCCTGGCTCTGATGAGGTCCTACTGAGTTGACAGCCCTCCTCCAAAAATGAATTTTCTCCCCATTAAGATATGCAAGTAAACAGTTTCTCCAACAGATACATTTGCTTTTCATACATATCCCTAGCCATCTATCTGCTCTTTACATGCTCAACATAGATGGACAGTTCAGGGTTTTTGTGTGTGTGTGTTGCTGTCTGCTTTTCAACAGTCTGTCTTCAAACCCATTCCAGCTCTGCATAGAGATTACTTGCTCATTAGAGAAACTGGGGAGGGGAAAATCCTTCATAATTTTGCTATGTGAGTCACACTACAAATCCTAAATTCCTCCTAAACAAACTTTGTGTCCACTGCATATAAAGAGCAGCAGAACTTGTATTTCCTTCAGTTGTGACAGTTGACTCATTAGGAAGGAAAAGCATTTCTTCTTTTGTTTGCCTCTCCCCCCCATGTTTCCAGCTGAAGGAAGTTGCATTCTTTCTGTTACTGGTCAGCAAATTCTGTCATATTGTAACAAACACATCCTTCCTGCAGACACTTTTGTAAGACACATCAGTGAAAAGACGGGCTGTTTCTGGACCCTTAAAAAAATCCAACCTTGTCAATCGTGCTTCATTTAATATGTTCAAGATGGGATCTGTTCCTACCCACTCTGTTATGGGTTATCGTGGCCCATCTGACAGTGAATGACAGACGGTATGACCTGATTCTGCCAACTGCCAATCACAGTGCTCCAGAGCTTGGCCCTTCAATTACATTCCTAACACAACTCTGAACAACTGGTACATTTTTATGAATTTGCCCTCCAGGTCACTGCTTTGTTTTAAGTGTGAGGAATACAGTTTATGGGTTTGCACTGTTTGGTTACCTCTAGTCCATTGTTACTGAGCATATGCAATTCACTTGTTCACCACAAGGGACAGTCACCCACACACCAAAATATTCTCATATTAATTCTCAGCAGCTCTGGATACCATACAATTTATGTTGTCTAATAAGGTTAGGCAGATCTGGATCTCAGATTATTATCGTTGTTGTTCTTGTTGTTGTGTTGTGGTGGTGATGATGACACTTATTATTATTATTGTTGTTGTTGTTGTTGTTGTCATTGCAGAAGGGCAATTTCTCAGTGGCAGAGCATACATTTCCCATGGTAGAGCACACATTGTCTGTACAAGAAATCCTAGGTTCTATTTCTGCCATCTTTAGTCAGGACGCATGTGTGAAGCACAGGAAGTAGAGATGGACAACAAATTTGCATGGTCCTGTTTTCATTTTTTGGTTTAATGTTGAGTTCTCTCCATCTTGTTTATGTGAATTTTGGTATGTTCTGTTTTAGAAATGTATGAAACAAGCAATGACCTCAGGCATCTTTCAGTCTTCCACTGAATAATTCTATAAATTGCCTAAGCACTGTTTTCTGTGCACACAAAAATGCTTCTTTGGACAAAAGCTATGTTTCTGCAAGAATTCCAGATAATTTGTGGACTGATTAATAGTCAGTTAGCCCTGCACTTGCTACAGGTGTTTGATGAGTGATGATATAAGGCCCATTTTACACAATGCACTGAATATTGCTAATTGTTGTGCTGGTGTGTGTATGTGTGTGTTTTAATGATATATGTTTTAATCTGATTTGAATTTTGTTTTAATTTTTGTATTTTGTGGATTTTCAACAATGTTTTTTTTTTAATTTGAAGCCATGAAACTAGTAGTTGTCTATTCAGTGTGAAACACTCGTTGTTTCTATGTGCCTTCCAGTTGTTTCCAACTTATGGTGATCCTAACATTCACCTTAAGTTCACGAATTTTTCTTGACAAGATTTATTCAGAAGGGGAGGTTGCTTTTGTTTTGCTCTGAGTCTAAAACACTATGGCTTGCCCAAGGTCACCCAGTGGGTTTTAATGACTGAGCAGGGATGTGAACCCTGGTCTCCAGAAAACATTCAGGGGCAGCTGTGTTGGCTATTTAGCAAATTCAAACAAAAATCCATCAGTGATAGCTTTATTGGCCAACCAAAATGCACAATATACTTGTTGCAAGCTTTTGAAGCTCCATAGTTATAGCCCTTTGCTCAAACCACTGTACCATGCTGGCTCTCTAATAAATTAATGTTGTTTTCCTCAAATGTAGGAAAAATTGATGAACTAACCATACAGTCAGGGGCCAACAATGTCTTCTATGTTAGTAGAGCAGTGAATCCAGGCTTTAGCCTGAAATTTGACAGAGCTACCCAATATGTAGTGAGATCTTGCAGCACATTTGAGATTGACTAAAATAAAGAAGTTGGCAGCATGAGCTTTCATAGTCTACTTCCTTATATGTGTCTGAGGAAGTAGACGGAAGTCTATGAAAACTCATGCTGCCAACTTCTTTCATAGAATCATAGAGTTGGAAGAGACCACAAGGGCCATCCAGTCCACCCCCTGCCATGCAGGAACTCTTTCTCAAAGCATATCTGATAGATGGCCATCCAGACTTCCAAAAATATGCTGAATCACATTCTCTCAACAAGTTCAGCACCTTGGATTGCTCCTTGAAACTTCACATTAAAACCCAGAGTGAACATACCACCTCATTGATATAGGAGCTATCCAGCTGCCATTATTTATGACTTGTGTGCTTGCACAATAATGTGCAACTTTGCTGAACTGATTTTGAGTGCCCTTCTCATACGGTTATTGTGGTATTCCATTTATTGCTACAATAAAGGCCCTGGAAAACACAGTGAAATGATTTTATGTAGTGGAAGATGAGCTGATGTAATTATATTTCACAGTGGATTCAGTTGGGATTAAATTCTTCACCATGCTGTGATTGCCACATTAGCCATATGTATAATTGCACCAGGCACTAGGTGGTAGATGCAAACAGGTAAACCCCTCTTTAACTAAATAATAAGGGGAGAATCATATTCATGCCTGTTTTAACTCCAAGTTTCATGTTGTGATAACTTCTTTGATTTTACAAGGCCTTCAAATAGAAAAAAATAGGTCATTTGATGCAAGGCTCTAACTCTGATAATGCTAAACAGCCAGTGGCAGGTGTCTCCTGTCAATCTGCAGCTCCAGGACGTCCTTGGTGTTTCCATTATTTAAGCCTCAACTATCCATTTTGCTGAGTCAGGAATCAGTGAAGTGAGAGGGGATGGTAGAAAAGGAGAACTTTGCAACAATTGGCTGACTGTTAGAGCTGGCAGTCTGAAGACACTACTATGTCTGAATCAAGATGAGGGAAAGTTATATCATGTCTCCTGAATATTTCCAAGAATAGAATACTTTGGTCAATCTTGGCATCCAATCTTAGTAGTCAAGCTTTTCCCCAATTGTAAGTAGTCCAGACAGAGATGACTGGTTGGCTTCCATGCTAGTGGGATGGTTCTAGTATAAGCATTAAATCTACAGACTCTTACTTCCCAAGCAAATTCATGACCATAGATAACTCCTTTAAAATTTCAGCAGCAACAACAATAACAACCCCATGGCCTGTTTACACTACATAATACTATTATTCCACTTTTAACTGCCATGGTTGCATGCTGTGGAATTCCAGGGTTCGTAGTTTCAGGAGACACCAAATCATTCTGTCTGACAATTATAAATGTCCCTCCCTAAACTATAAATCCCACAATTCCATATGATAGAACCTTAGCAGTTAAAGTAGTATAGCAAGGCTATAATTTAAAGACATAGCCATATTAGTATGAAAAATCAGTATGCAAGGGGATCTTGTAACACCTTTGAAACCAGATGAAAGAAAGAAGTTGGTAGCATGAGCTTTCATAGACTTGAATCTACTTTCTCAGATGAAGCTGAAGGAGTAGCCTCATGTCTATGAAAACTCATGCTACCAACTTCTTTCTTCCACTTAGTATCAAAGGTGCTACACAATCCTTTGCATAAGACTATAATTTAGTGTGAATGTGCTCCCAAAGTGGATTTACTACTCAACTGACATAAAAGCTACCTGCAGTCACTAGTACAAAGAAGTCTGGAAAGGACCTGTGGGCCACAAAGTGGCCTTGGGGACCACATGTGACCTAAAGACTACAGGATTCTCATCCTTGCTTTTGAACTCCAGTCTCTGAGCATCCCAGCCCCAGCACAGACCATCTCAACTCTGTTCCCCTGTCTTCCAGAGGGAGAAGAGGAGAAAACAGAGAAGATGGACAAGGAAACTCAGACAAGGGCCAGAAGACAAATGACTAAAATAAAGAAGGGCATGGGGGGGGGGAGGGAAAAAGAGGGAGGAGAAGGGTAGGGAAACAATCAATTCAACAATAATGGGGAGGAAAAATGATATAGGAAAACAACTACTGGGCAGCAGCAGTGGTGGGTGTCACTAGAGTGAAAGAACAGCAATGACATCATAGCTAACACTTGTTAGCACTGCACACAGGGAGGTGTGGGTGGTCCCCCTTGTGTAACCCCCCACCTAGAAAATCCTATGATGAGACATCGAAAGTGTCACACAGGCAGGACAAGAGCACTAACAGAGAGATAGATAGAAACGAAAGGAAAACACATTTGCAAGAGCAGCTACGGGCAGTCAAAAAAGACAAAGCAAGCAAGCTCAGAAAGACAATCCCATCAGATGCAACACTATACATAAAATAGGGGCATGGAATGTGAGAAGCATGAGCCATGGGAAGCTATACATAGTAAAAATGGAAATGGAACGCATGAACATAGCAGTAATTGGGGGGTGAGTTAAAATGGACAGGAATGGGCCACTTTGAA
>CM034701.1:384034706-384049529 GCA_020142125.1 Phrynosoma platyrhinos
AGAGAAATCCCAGAGGTTCAAGCAGGGTTCAGGAAAGGAAGAGGCACCTAGGATCATATCGCAAATATACGATGACTAATGGAGTGCAGCAAGGAGTTCCAAAGGAAAATCACATGTGCTTTGTAGACTATAGCAAAGCCTTTGACTGCATAGATCACAAAAGGCTATTGAATGCTCTTAAAGACATGGGACTGCCAACACATCTGATAGTCCTAATGGGGAATCTGTATTCTGGACAAAAGACTACTGTCAGAACAGAATACAGAGAAACAGAATGGTTCCCAATTGGCAAAGAAGTAAGACAGGGCTGCATCCTATCACCCTACCTATTTAACTTATATGCAGAACATATTGTTAGGAAAGCAGGCTTGGACACAGAAAAAAGAGGAGTGAAATTATCATCAATCTGAGGGATGCTGATGACACCATAATGCTAGCAGAAAACCTCACAGACCTAGAAAAACTACTCAGGAAGATCAAAGAAGAAAGTGCAAAGGCAGGCTTACTGTTGAACATAAAGAAAATGAAAATAATGACTACAGAGAACTTACATATATTCAAACTAGACAATGAGGAAACAGAAATACAGTTGCTCCTCCTTTTTCATAGGGGATCTGTTCCAGACCCCCTCCCCATTGGCTTGAATGGAGGTGCGTGTTCATGGGGGCGAGGGCACAGATAAATGAGGGTGCAGACTTCAAGTCCACGAAAACAGAGGGACAACTGTGGTAAAAGAGTTCTCATATCTGGGGTCAAACATTGATTGGAACAGGAACTGCAGTCAGGAAATGAGAAGAAGACTAAGAATGGGGAGGGTGGTTATGAAAGAACTAGAAAAGATTTTAAAATGCAAAGACATACAACTCAGCACAAAAGTCAGAATCATACAAGTCATTGTAATCCTTATTATCATGTATGGATGTGAGAGATGGACAGTTAAGAAAAAAGATAGGAGGAAAATCAACTCATTTGAGATGTGGTGCTGGAGAAGAGTGCTGCAGATCACAAGGACAGACAAAAGACCAAACAAGTGGGTTTTAGAGCAAATCAAACTGGAAACCTCCCTGGAGGCCAAGATAGACTGTCATACTTTGGGCACATCATGAGAAGGCATGAATTGTTGGAAAAAACCAATAATGTTGGTAATGGTAGAAGGAAGTAGAAAGAGAGGAAGGCCACATGCTAGATGGATGGACTTTATTAAAGAGACCACAGATATGGCTTTGCAGGAGCTGGGAAGAGCAGTAGAGAATGGGGGGGGGGGCTGGAGATGTCTCATCAGCAGGGTTGTTATGGGTCAAGATCGATGCAAAGGCAGTTAACAACAACAGCAACAACTCTGAGCAAGAAAGCAACCTGGAGCTGAACTTATACAGTTGCATCGTGCCCTCTAAATTATATGTGGGGTATCCCACAGAATGGCAACAGGCCAAGTCAACCTGTCCTCAGCTTCCCCCTCCCATCCTGCATAATGGTGAAGACACTGGCACACATTTTCTCCTAGACATGCTAATCCTTCTGGTCCCTGGTGTTGTGCATTGTTTTCCAGATTGCTTCCTAGCTCAGCTGCAGCTGGAGTGATTAACAGACTGACATGCTGGTGGAACAGCAAGGGACAGATTTTGTTGGAGAGCTGCACTGTTTGTTGTATGATTCAGTAGCGAGAGACATATCAAACAGTGGCTGCTCCTCATAAACCGTTCTCCCCCAATAATTAGACAAGGCTGCTTCCTTCAACATATTCTGTTTATATACCCAAATGAAAATGAGTTAAAATTCCAATCCAAAAGCTTGCCTAATGCAGACACTGCTGAATATATAGCAATTATCCAAATAGCTCTATATTTAGTTAATTGGCCATTTGGGCTGTACATACTCTCCTAATTTTCTTCTTATCATTATTTTATAAAGGGGGGGGGGAAGAGCTCATTTCACTTCTATGGGAAAATGATTTTCTTATCAGTGACAATGTTTTGGTACTGTTGTTTCTACATGCAACCTTTACTTAAGGGTGAATTTTACCTTCTGTGGCTATGGCTGCAAAGCAGCACTGGGAGGTGGTTATTTGGATGGAAGAAGCAGTGTATAGGAAGAAGTACATGGCCCTACCCAATAGTGATTAGAGCAGCCTTTCAACACTTTTATCCTGAAGGAACTCTTGAAATAGATTTCTGATATCAATGAGTTCCAGTTTTCAGAGGAACCCTTAACTTTATGTATACTTAGCTACATAGCAGAGATGCTAATGAACCCTGAGTTGTGAAGTTACATAACAGGACAGCAGCAAGTGTTTGATGTGTAGTGGTCCTTGATGTGCTTTGAGACTGATGCATTGCACATTGGGATTGATGTAATGCTCATCAGGATTGATGCATGGCACATCCTGTTGTGCATCAGCTATGTTGTGCATCAGTCCCATTGCACAACACTCACTTTACTGGATGTGTTTCATAGTGACATAACAGCAGCACTCTACTGAATACCAATATTACTGAACTTCCCAATTCTAATTAATGTAGACCTAAGTCAATTTATGAACACATAATTCCCAAAAAGGATTCTGACCATTACATCCACAACTCCACAGCTCAGCTTGGCTTTCCACTCTGTTCCTGGCATTGCAGAGGGCATTGGTGGAGAGTCCAAAAGATGATCATGGAATGTTATAGTCCAGCTTGCCTTCATTCTCACAAGGTCATGAAGGGTTTGATGGTGGTATACAACCTTTGTGTTGAAGGACAACATTGTGCAATTGAATGCACAGCCACATGTGCAACTGAATGCACAATCAAATGTGCACACATACCTGCATGCACAGTGGGGCCTGTGCAACTTTTCTTCCACAGCCTTGAATAGAATGCAGATGTTTTGCACCATACACAAATGTATAACCACTTCTATAGGGGAAGTTACTCATGTATAAGACACCAAAAGAAATTCTGAATGCAGTTTGCTTTGTGGGAGTCCCACATCAGTTTAGAAATCCTTGTCTGTCTAGATCAGCCAAAGTAAATTCAAACTTGATCTGAATCTGAAGAAACCCCTTCTCAATATTCAAAGAATATTCTGATACCTCTGGATAACTGGTGATGTATAAACTCCTCTCAGCAAAGTTTGGAATTGTTTTAGTATTTATGAGTTTTCTTATGATGCATTAAACACTTATGTGCCTAACTGCACTGCCCTTTGAGAAATACAATTCCCAGCATCAGCTATGGTTGGAAACGGGTTGGAAAATGCAATATCTGATCACACATGAGCAAAATCTCATTTTAAATTCTGATCTGGAGCTGAACTACTCTGAGAAGGACCTCTTGGGGAAATGGAACTCAATTCATAATGCACAACGAATGCATTACGAGCCGGACAATTTCACATCCTCTGAACTGGGCTACTACTTAACAATCTTTGGCCACATCACTGGTAATAACCAGAGATATGAAGACTTCTAAATAATAAGAAGTCAGCTGAAACATGTGATGGAATGACTACTCTGAGGCTAAAGTACTGCAATGCATACATTTTTAAAATTTATTTGGCAGGGCAAAATAATCTGTTCTGAGAAAAGGACAATGTGACCAACAGCCCCTGTACTTCCTTTTTTTTTAATTTTTAATTTTTAGCCTAACAGGTTCCATAGGGGTCATGAGGGGCAATTTTACCATGTTTGGGGGCTTTTATAAACAAATAGGAACAGAAGCAGAAGTTGATGGTCTATTCTGATCAACAAAATTGTCACATATATGAGTTGTATGCCTCTTTTATAATTCTGCATGATAATCAACATTGGACTTCAGCTTGTTTCTCTGCCATATTTTTGTTCTGAGAAAAAATTGTTCATTCATAGGGTGTAAAAAGAAGGGGTGCATATTGGTTGCAATAGTATGAATAGAATCTACATGGCAATGCAAGTGGAGTCAACCTAATTCAAAATCCCACATTTCTTGACGGGCAAAAACACTAATTGTGTCAGTATTTATTCCATCAAGATTATTTGGCAGGAGGCACCAAAATTTCCTTATACAGATGTCAGAGATGACATGTTCCAAACTGGGCAATCTTTTGGCCTGGTTATACTTCTGTATGTCCTTTCTGACAGCAAGCTAGTCTGGGGAATTTCCTCTTTTAATGGTTTAAAAGAAACACTATGGCAAGAATCATAATGTGTCTGTCAAAAAGGAAGTGTGCTTACCAGGTCAAAAGGAAATTAAGAAAATATTCTGCAGTTTGATTTTTCTTCCCCCTTTTATTACCTTATTTCATATTACCTTCTGGATTTCTCAGCAGTAAAATGAAAGTGTAGTTCAGGGAGTTGGCAACGTTTGGGTGTGATGGCTTCCTGTGAAACCTGAGAGGACACAAGCCCTCCTCCTGCTGTGCTGCCATGCTCCCCCTCATTTTTAATTTTTTTAGTAAAAAACCCTCCCCACACCTCAAAATGGATATTATACTCTAGGAGTATGAGGGTGCACCTACACTGTAGAAATAATGCAGTTTGACACAACTTTAATTGCTGTGGTTCCATCTTACAGAATCTTTGGATTTGTAGTTTGGTGAGACACCAGCACTCTTTGGCAGAGAAGGCTAAAGACCTTGCAAAACTACAAATCCCAAAATTCCATAGGATGGAGTTACAGCACTTAAAGTGGTGTCAAATTGGATTAAGTAACCAATGTAGACATTAACAAAGTAGTGTCTCCTTGCTTGTGCCTCCCCTTACCAGGTAGCAGCCGCATAGAGAGAAAGGGGCCCATTCTGTTTGGGATTGCGGCATGAGAAGAAGACTCATCCACCCAACCCCAGCCAGTGAAGCTGTGGAAAGGAAGAAGAATGGGGTCTTCCTTCTGGTGGTTGCAATAATGCCACTGTCAGATCTGCTACAGATGCATAACTCCAGCCTGATCCCAAATTCTGGCTGAGATCTCTAGCAGACAATTCAAAGTATGTCACCAAATCCCAGAATCCCTTAGGAAGGAGCCATGCTGACTCTATGGTCTAATCAGCACTGCAGAAACAATGCAGTTTGACACTGCTTTAACTGTCATGGCTCAGTGCTGTGGAATTCTGGGATTTGTAGTTTGTCATGACACCAGAGCTCACTGACAGAGAAGGCTAAACATCTCACAAAATGACAAATCTCAGAATTCCATAGCATTGAGCCATGGCACTGTAGTGACAAACTGCAGTATTTCTGCAGTGGAGATCAGACCTATGAAACTGGTATAACACTGTTGTAGACACAAATCTCAGACCATCTGACTCAGTATGGTCAACACCAACTGGCAGCTTTCCCCCCAGCTTCACAGAGAGATCCTTCCCAGACTTATCTGCAGAGAACTGAACATTGGCATTAGGTGAAGCACTGCTAAGCTCAGCTCCTTTCTCAAGTTGACTTCTTGATATATGCAGTTTTCATGGTTCTGAGATTTTAATAATAATAATAATAATAATAATAATAATAATAATAATAATAATAATAACATTTATTTATATCCTGCTTAATGGCGACAATCCAAAAATGACCCACGATGGAATGCCCCTAAAATACCTATAATACAAGATGTTGTATGTCCTGAAGATATTACTATGGGATTTTGTCCTCCTGTCACCTAGCAATGGCTCCTGTCATTTATTTTCCCCTTAAGCATTACCATGGCTGATGTTGGGGAAAAGAGATTTATATGACTGAGTTTCCTTTGGAGGAAACACAGTTGTATGCAACTTGAGTTTGATTTATGAAGCTTCATTCTGCCCCTATTCTGTTCTCTCGTTCTTCTGGACTGCTTCTCTCGCATAGCTGGAGGGGCTGTTTCTCTCTCTCATGAATCCACAACAGCTTCCTTCTAGCAATATTTTCTAATCCGCTGAAGCTCACTCGGACAAATATAAATTTCTCCCTGTGTCTCTGAACTCCTTTGAACTTTGCCAGCTTGGGCAAAACAGAAAAAGAAGACAAAGAATGAGTTGGGGACTGAGGAACTCTCTTGTACGCAGTCAAAAAAGGTGAACAGTGTTATTGGTCAGAGTGATTAACAAAGAGAACTTTAAAAATTAACAAAGCCATCTGGCTTCTGACTTTTTTTCAGTTGCTGAATAACAAAATTAAGCCACATACAAGTGGCATTTTAAAATTGCCAATATTCTTAAGCAGATGATGTTATTTTGGATGATGCTCTAGATGGAGACCACATGGTGTTAATTCCCTCAATCCAGAAATCTTCACTTGCATCCAGAGTACATGAAAGAGATGTCACCTCAATTGTTGTTGTTGTTGGTGCTGTGTGCCTTCAAGTCTTTTATGACTTATGGCAATCCTAAGGCAAACCTATTATGGGGTTTTCTTGACAAGATTTGTTCAGAGGGGGGTTGCCATTTCCATCCTCTGAGGCTTAGAAAGTGTGAATTGCCCAAGATCATCGAATGGGTTTCCATGGCCGAGCTGGGCTTTGAACCCTGGTCTTCCAGTGTCTTAGTTTAATGCTTAAACCACTACACCATGTTCATTCTCACCTTGGTTCTAAAGATAGACAACACACTTATGTGTATATACATATTGCTGTTAAATGTCTTCAGAATGACTCTGGCTTACCCTGATATAGGGTTACCTTAGCAGTATTTATTCAGATTTGCCATTGCCTTCCTCTTAGGCAGTGGTACCCTTGGGACCCCCCTCCCCCTTTACATCTACATGTGAATGTTGCTGCCCCCCTTGGCACAGTATATTTGTTTATTTAATGTGTATATTTTCATTCATGCATATTCATATTTTAAATATCTCATAAGGAAATAATATCATTCATATCAGCCAGCAAGACATAGTGGTTTGAGTGCTAGGCTACAACTTTGGAGACCAGGGTTCGATTCCCAGGTTGGCCATGAAACCCACTGAGTGACCTTGGGAAAGTCACATGCTCTCAGTCTCCAGGGAAGGCAACGGCAAACCACCTCTGAACAAGTCTTGCCAAGAAAACCCTCTGATAGGGTTGCCTTAGGCCAGGATCACCAGAGGTTGGAAATGACTTGAAGGCACACAACAACAAACAACAATATTGATATTAGAACAGTCTTATTTAAGTAAATTAAATATTTAATTCAACTCATGAGTAAACTTTAAACATTAAAAAGTTTGAGAAGAGGAGGAAGAAGAGAGATCAGAGCCTTCAAATCTTGTGCCCCACTGGGGTCTCTGACCCATTTGAGAACCACTACTTTCAAGTGAGAACAAGACTTGCTCTAAGTCACCTGGTGGGTATCCATTCCTAAATAGATATTCAAACCCTGATCTCCTAGAGCCCTAGTTCAACACACCATTACACCTCTCTCTCTTTCTCTTTCTCACCCACTTACACCCCTACCTTTGTCTCAGGCATGCATTTCACGAGGCCTTTAAAACCTTCCTCACTCCCATATTTCAAGCTGACAGAGGCTGGCTCACCACAGAAAACTCTTCCATGGTTGATTAATGCTTTGATAAATGATTTGAAGTGACTGTCCTCCCACCTTGGTTGCCATATCACTCTTCTGCGAGGCCATTTCATAGAAGTCTCCTGTAGCAGTTTTACATGGAGGATGGGACTCGAGGGAGGCATTCTTTCCTTGTGCTAGGTTTGTACGCTAAAGTAATAAATCAAGGTCAAAGAGATAAGTTAATGTGTTTGAGTGATGGGGAAGAATCGGCAGGTGCTCAAGGAACACTGTCTAATTTAATACAATAATACTGTATGCTTGCAGTTGGTTTAGTAGACAGGTGTTATTGTTTTTTAAATGGATTTATGACAGGTTTATAAATAAGGATGCAGTCTAAAGCTGTAATTTTCATTTACGGGAATGAAAATGCCATATTCACAGCTGCATGTAGCAATTCCAAAGGAAGCGATAGACTTTGGAGTCATGATTGTAAATCTGCAAAGAAAAGAAAAGAAGCAGGGCATCCAGTTATCCAATTAAACTATTTAGTTAAAATATAAACATTTGAAGAAGGAAGTATATGGTAATACCAACAATAATGAGTGGAGAGGATTCATAAACTCTCTTTAGAACTTGTGGATCTATCTTAGCTTCATAGTCAGTGGTCATGATGACTAGGGAATAGGAATATAAGAAATAATCATCAGTTTTCTTATGTTTGATGAGGAAAAGTTTACTATGGCTGTATTTACACTACTGAAATAATGCATTTTGACACCACTTGAACTGCCATAGCTCAATACTATGGAATTCTAGGATTCATAGTTTGCTGAGATATAGCCCTCTCTTTCAGAGTGCCCTTGTGCCATAATAAACTAAAAAACCCAGGAGTTCATAGGATGGAGCCATGGTAGTTAAAATGGTATCAAATTGAATAAATTTTGAAGTGTGGCAGTAGCCGTACATGTATTGTATTGCACTATTTATGCCTCATCTTTATACTGAAACTGTTACTCAAGGTGGATTAAGAAGAAATACAAATGATTATGATGATGATATTTATTTATATTCTGTCATTTTCTCAATTGGAGGCTTCAAGGGCCACAAAAATAGAGTCCTGGGACACTTTTTCCCAACTTCTTCTTAAAGCTTTCCTCCATCATGGGGAAACTATGAATATCATATTATTGGTTTAAAATTATTTGCAGATGTATATTTGCATAAAAATACATATATTTCAAAATGCATTGCTTTTGCTAATGGGAAAAATGTGCATACATTAAGAAGAATATGCTACAACTGCATAAATTACAGGAAATGTGTACCAAAATGCATACAAATTTTAGAGAGGTTCTACTCATAAAACAACCATCCATTTTAGGAGCATTTTTGCTGTGGTGTGGGGCTCTCAGAAGACAGACAAAAGTCACATGTTTCCAGAAGAACATTGCAGAAACTGAGCCCTGCACTGCAGCAAGAAAATATGGCTGTTGTTATTTTAAGTAAAAAGTAAAGAAAAAACCCCTTGGCCACCTTTCACACATGTACATGTAATCCCTGACCCCCCACTCCTGAATGAAAAATTTCTCTGATATTCACCCCAGGCCATTTCCTTCTCTTTCTTTATTTCAAGTCCACCTAAAATGAACTGCTGAATATATATATATATTACAAAAATTCAGCAAAGCACCATCAACAGCATCCTTGTGCCACAAAGGGAGTAGGGTTCAGGGGGCCGAAGTGAAATGCAAAGTTCCTGAGATCAAAATACCTTCTGATTCAATGGATTGATGATCTTGGAATCCAAATTTGGAGTGTTGTTGAAGTGCACATCAATAGGAAACTGCATTATACAATATATTTGTTTATTTAGCCTATTACTGCCTTCTCTGATCAGCAGGATCTGTAGATTTTTGACTAGAGGTCTTCCTCGGGGCTGTCTGCACTGCAGAAATAATCCAGTTTGACACTGCTTTAACTGCCATGGCTCAATGTTATGAAATTTTGAGAATTGTAATTTTCTGAGATATTTAGCCTTTTCTGTCGGAGAACTCAGGTGCCACAACAATCTCTAGGGTTCCACAGCACTAAGCCATGGCAGTTACAGTGGTGTCAGACTGGATTTTTTTTCTGCAGTGCAGATACAGTCTGCTACTTTATTCTTTTAGCTGGAGATGCCAAGGATTGAACCTGGATCCTTTTGCATAGCTCTGAGCTCTCTTCTCTCCCCAGTGTCCTATAGAGATGGAAATGGGGCATTTAAATTCAATTTAGTTTTTATAAGCATTTAGGTAAATTCTTTTGAAGTTCTGAGTCTCTTTATATTCACAGTTGAAAAAACCCTGAGAGTTAGCCAGTACTAACAGATTAATTTATCTACCCCCATTACTCTGAATTCCTAACTTTCGAAATCCTGACTTTGAATTTCCAAGCATGTCAATCTGGATTAAGGTTGCCATTTTTTCCCCCCATGAGTTTCCTCAACTTTAACATCTCCAGGAGAGAGAGATACAACACAGTCCTCTCCATGCTGAAAAGGATTTGATCTACTGAAGTTGGCCAGTACAGACAGGGTACAATTTCATTTGATTTTGCGAAACTGACAAAATTTAACTTATTATTATACTTTTTATTAATATGGTTATTAATACAAACAAACAAAAAAGACAATTACAAATGATGAGAATTCAACAATCAAACAAACATTTTCTGCATGGAAAGTGCTATTTCTTGTATAGAAAATGTTGTTTTCTATCTAAAAACAACCAAATGTGATTTCCCCACAGAATAAATCCTGAACTGCAAAGATGATTGCAATTTCAAGATTCTTCTCCTTAGGATTTCTCAACACCTAAAACATATGTTTCTCAACCATTTGGGGGGAATATTTTCAAGTATTATTTCCATCTGTAATGCCACAGGATGACTGTTAACATTTGGTTACGATGTTCACATGGATTATAAAACCCATCTACTTGGTGGCAGGGGCCACTTTTACTACACAGGGAATCATTTGCATAATTTCACAATATTATCAGCAGTCTTCAGCTCACTCCCTATCCTCTTGTGAGTCTTCCTATCTGATAACGGAAACCATCTTCCTCCTCAGTGTAACTCAATATAGCATGATGCTGATTTTCAGGGCTGCCTAAGGGATCATAGATCTGCAAGATCACTGCATCAATCTGAAGGACAGGATTTGCTCCCACAAGGTACCTGGTGCTTTGAAACGTATCTTATTCCCTGGCTGCCTGTAGTTGACACTATTCTTAATCTCACTGGCAGTCTTGGAATGGATTTCCATGCCAACAGTGAAAACAAGTACCTTTTCTCTAATGGTCAAACAGTGCTGTGTCCCACTGGGATATTGCTGCTCAATGGAACAATTATAAGGTTACTGGCAATTTCACAGCAGTATTTCTTTCTTTGAAGGAATAAGAATCAAGATGAGGATGTGGGGATGCCAGGAGGTAAATAAAAAATTTCCAAAATGATACTGACAGCGTCAAGGATGGAGAACAGAGGAAAAAAGGAGGGACTATTTGATTACCAGGGATCTGTCAGGTCATCCCATCCCCAGGCCTTTCTTGTTCCCTCCAAATTGTGCTGAATACTTTGCTGTACCTGAGGATCAGTATGAGTTTGTCCAGAAAGAACACATTGGGCAAGATCCTCTATTATCACATGAAGGATCTTTCTCAATGTGTTCTTTCTGGACAAACTATATTTTATGCCAGTTTTGAGCAGTTTTGGTGTTGGAGGGAGGACAAAAATCATTAGATGTAATAATG
Source organism: Phrynosoma platyrhinos (assembly GCA_020142125.1). NCBI lineage: Eukaryota > Metazoa > Chordata > Lepidosauria > Squamata > Phrynosomatidae > Phrynosoma > Phrynosoma platyrhinos. The sequence continues at coordinate 384,045,905 of CM034701.1, forward strand.
ATAATAAAGATCCCCAAAACTACAGGATGCCACCCCCCAAAAACCTACCTTTTCATCCCCCCAAAACCTACCAACACAATGACATCTCATCTAAAGGGTTTCTGAAGTGCTGCAGACTGGGGCACTGTGTCATGGAAACAATGGGAACAGTCAGTGGAAGGGAACCTTAGAGTCCTACTGCAACTGATTCTCCCAATGTGCCTGCCTTGCAACAAGGGAAGTCCTGTAGATGGCATTTCTCAGTTCCCTGATCTACAGCACTTCAAAAACCTCTTCTTTGGGGTGTTGCCTGGCTGAAATGTAGTATTTTGGAGTCACATTCCGTCATTAATGACTGCAAACCTGAATCTCATTGGTGATGGTAGAAGCTGGAATCCTCCATGAGTCATACACCTGTGTAAGTTCCCTCATACATATTTGTGTTTGTGTGTGTGTGTTGTGTGCCTTCAAGTTGTTTCAGACTTATGGTGACTCTAAGGTGAACCTATCATGGGGGTTTTCTTGGTGAGATTTGTTCAGAGGAGGCTTGCCATTGCCTTTCTCTGAGGCTGAGAGCATGTACTTGTACTTGCTGTAGTTGTATTTTTTTGGCTATTGCACAACAGCTGTGTTCAAATCATGGTTGCAGTTGTAATCATTTCACATTGGCTTAAATCCTATTGTTAGCCCCAATAGAGCAGAGCCATTGAATTAACTGCATTTACTTATGTCAAGGATGCATAAATGCAGAAAGGTGAGGGTATTTTTCACACCCACAACCCCTCTGGGAGCTATATTAGTATGTCAGATATGACTGGCCTCAACACCCTAAAGATATCAAATCCCCTCTATCTTAGAAGCTAAGCAGAGTAAGCCCTGGTTAGTACATGGATGGGAGACCACAACAAACACAAGATTCTTTAAGCTATATTTCAGAGGAAGGAATTGGAAAAAAAAACACCTCTGAGTATTCCTTGCCAAAGAAAACCCTACAAAATTCATGGGGTCACTCTAAGTCAACAGGTGATTTGAAGGTGTTTGTGTGTGTGGCCACATCTCTACCAGGGGAAGAAGAAAAAGGCAAATGGAAGGCTTCTTGGTAGGTGCCTATGTCATTTCCTACCCTTATCTTGGTAGAGCCAAAGTCTCTCCTGTACTGAGCAGGTGGATTCTGGAAGTTCTTCTCCAAACAGTAACTTTTCCATGCTCTGGCTAAAAGTCAAAATACCCCAACCCTAATGTATCTGATTGAGTCATTTGATGCCACATCTATTGTTCCATTGCTATGCATTTATTTTGGGATATAGCAAGAAGGGCAATTGCCGCATTCCTTAATAACTATGGGAGAGAAAGTTAATGGCTTGTATCCAACGATGGATCAAGGAGTTTTAAAACTTTCTGCTTTTCAGTTGATCCACTGAGTGTGTTAATTGTAGAGACTGATTCTTTGGAGAGGCATTTCTGCTTTGAACTTTGTTCTGTGTCTGTCCAATTATATGTACCAGAATAGCTTCCAATCAATGAAAACTAATTTATTATTTTTCAATATAAGAATCGCATTCTCCTCCTCCTCTTCCTCCTCCTCTTGTCTCAAGGCATCATTGGAAAGAAAGTGGAAGAAGCTGTTCTGGTGTTTGCATATTGGATTCATTGGCTGATATCCAGTTGTATAGTGTAAATTTATAGTGACTTGAGATAGTTGCACTGCATCAACCTTCTGCTGAATACCCATGATCTACAACTGGTGCAGTCTTCTTCTTCTTCTTCTTCTTTTGTCTCAAGGCATCATTGGAAAGAAAGTGGAGGAAGCTGTTCTGGTATTTGCATATTGGATTCACTGGCTGATATCCAGTTGTATAGTGTTAATCTATACTGACTTGAGATAGTTGCACTGCATCAACCTTCTGCTGAATACCCATGATCTACAATTGGTGTTGTCTGCTTCTTACTCCATTGTGCAACAGACATACGTAGTGGTCATTTCTGCAATCCCCATGCATCAAATAGTACATTGAAAGATCTGATGAATACTTACGTGCCATCCAATCCATAACTGAATGTCAAATGTTACACTGAGCCATGCAAGATTCTGGATGATTTGTATTATATGCATCTATTGGTAAACATGCCATTCATGCATTTGATTAATTCTGGAATGGAAGCCTGGTTACCTCTCTCTCTTCCTGGTGGATCTTCAGTGCTTTAAATAGTGAAAATTTGACAGCAAAATGTGTCCCTGTCCCCCACTCTATTCCCATCAAAGAAAAGCTGGCACCCACTTGCTGATATTCTGTCACCCGTGCAGAAAGAGACAACTGTGGGGAAAAATTCAGAAGATTGCAGAAGGGTGTGTGTGAGGGAATGGCAGCCCTATATGAAAGCAAGTCTTCATCATTCTGAATTCTGACAAGCCAACCAGGCAAAAATAGTCAAGAGGAACATAACTCAGGAGACTTGTAAGCATTTTTACAAGCGAAATGAAGAGCTTAACAAGGCCTTTTGAAGGTATAGTTAAATTTAGTGAAGTCCTTACAATCCCACAGTATGCATAAAGTAAAGAGAGAGGAATGGAAGGTTGCTGAACAAACTCACTTTGTGATAACAGTTTGCAACTGTGTGATGAATGACAATGAAAAGGAAATTATGAACTGTAGTCATTTCCAGCTGGGAGAAAGCATGGAGGATTCAAGCAGGCGTAATAGGGCAGTACCTGTACACAAGTCATCATATCTTTATTAATGATCTGTCACATAAGAAACTGCTTCCTTCACTGCATTAGGTTGGGATTTCTGCAGTTAATGTGGTGGCTTTTTAAAATATAATATAAAGACCTATGCTTTTGAATAAAGAGGAATATAGTGTAGACCCCGGATCCTATGTTTGATGTCCTTGAAACCCCAGGGGAACTGGGAGCCAGTTCCCAAAGTCCCAACCTCTCTTTATAAAAATAGCATGATTTTTTTTGGGGGGGGGGGAAGAAATTGTCCCCAATTCATGCACAAAGCTCCCACAAACATGTGAAAATACCCCAATCCCCACCCTCCATGCACCCTAGATCCCTCTCCATTGCCCCAAATATCTCCATTTCTTCTGAAGCCCCTGTCAAAATGGTGACAGGAAATCACACAACATCACTTCCTCTCACCATTTTGAGAGACGCTGCAGAGGAAAATTAGGTATTTGGGCTTGTGGTGAGGGAAGCAGTCCATGAGAACATCTGGGTAAAATTGACCCCTGGCACCAATGCAGTTGCCTACCTCTTGTGGGATATTACACATCTGCTGGGATTAGTTCCCCTTATTGCCTAAACCTGGGATATTACTTTAAATGTAATATAGCAGTTATAATCCTAAGACCCCTTATTTATTTACCTTTTTTAAAGTTACTATCTTTAAAGTTACTATTTCCTTCCCAGGTGGGTAGATGCTGGTAATTTTAGTCTAAGGCCTCATTCACACTTACCTTTTTATACCAAGGAGATCTGGGTCTCCTCAACAATGACATTTTGAATTGAAGTTCCCATTACCCCCATGGCATTTTTACCCCTATTCTTGTTCATACTCAGCAATAGAGGGGCAGGAGGAAGAGGAGAGGAAGGAAGGAAGAGGAGGAGGAGAAAAAGAGGGAAGAGGGGGAAAAGCAGTGG
>CM034701.1:384054802-384069617 GCA_020142125.1 Phrynosoma platyrhinos
GAAACTTGTAGAACTTTTCACATGTAGAAATGCTGAGCCATGTAGGAATGCTGAGCCATCCTATACATTTACTGCATTTAGTTTTTGTGACCTAAATGTAGATTTTTTTTGTCTCTGTTGAATGTTATTTTATTATTTTCAGCCCACGTTTCCTTTTTCAGATGTTTCTTCTGCCCAACAGCAGTTTGTTGGGAAGGCAATGGTGCTATCAGCCCCTGTGAATGTGATGCACATTCTTGAATGAAACATGTGTAGAACGATCTTTGAGACTTGGTTACTTGGAGTTTGACATACAATTCAGAATGCGCATGATTTCATGAAAAATCCCTTTGGCCCCAGCATCAACACACCTCTTCACTTAGGAACATGAATGGCAGTGTTCTAGATTGACTATGTTTATCTTATTGTATCCTCACTGAACTGGTGTGTTTTTAAGTTTGTCTTATTCTGGGAGCAGGAGAGACCTTTGTTATATGATGGCCATGGAATCAAGCAAGTAAATAAAATATGTAGGTGAAACTCTACAGCAGAGGTTGGTAAAGTGTGGCCCACAGAGTCATTTTTCTGTCCTCCAAAAGTGTCAGAATATTTCGCCCCCAAATGCCCTCTAAGGGACATGGAGACATTTCTTCCATGTTCCCCCAAGTGAGTTTAGGCCAGGAAGGGCCTTTTTCAAAACTGGAAGTGAACCTGAAGAGGCTTCTATTCACTTCCTATTTTGAAAAAAAGGCTCTGTTGTTGTTGTTGTTGTTGTTGTTGCTGCTGCTGCTGCTGCTGCTGCTGTGTGCCTTCAAGTCATTTCTGACCTATGGCAACCCTATGGTGAACCTAACATTTTTGTTTCGTTTTGTTTTGTTTTGTTGCAAGATTTGTTCATAGGAGGTTTATCATTGCCATCCCCTGAGGCTGAGAGCATGTGACCTGCCCAGGGTCACCCTGTGGGTTTCATGGCTGAGCAGGGAATGTAACCCTGGTCTCTAGAGTCATAGTCCAACACTCAAACTACTTTGCCACACTGGCTAAAATGATCTGGTCTACGTGTTAAAACATGGCAAAAATGTCCCTAGGAATTCCTAGGAAGTGTTAGGGGACTTTCAGAGGTAATAAAATTTGGGGTTGTTTTTTGTGGTGGGGGTCTGGTGGAAGAATGTGCCCCTGCAAGATCTCCTAGAGGAGGGATGTGGTCCCTTAAGGTCTCACAGTTCCCCACCCCTCATCTACAGGGAAAAAAAGATGCAACAATAGAAATTAAAGCAAATTTCCCATGTGCCAACTGGTTTTAGAAACTAACTAGAAGGAAAGAACTGGCTTCATCTAGTAGTTTATCTGGCAATGAATCACTCAAATGTTTGAAAAGGCTTTTGTATAGCCTGTGACTAGATATCACACTGGCCATGTGTTTATCTATTTCAGTTCTTAGAGCACATAACAGTACTCAGCTACAACAATTTGATATCACTTCAACTGCCATGGCTCTAGCCTGCTGGACCTGTAGTTTGGTGAAGTACTTAGAATTTTGTGGTAGAGAGCTCTATTATACTCTCCTGAATTAAAGAGAAAGAATTCTCTAGAGGAGAATTTCAAGAACTTCCTAGAAATCCAAGATTATTCAGAATGGAGGCATGATCATTAAGGTGGTATAAAACTGATACAGCTGATTAGTGCAGATACACCCCTAAATTGCCAACATGAATCAAGAACAGAAGGAATAATTTTGGAACATTTTGTCTTGGCATGTATTAAATAAAACTGCTCTCTCTTCCCTCTCTATCTTGAACCACAGATGACCCATAGCTCCATATTCCAGAAGCTATGTTTTGTTTTCGTTCCAAGAGGCAACACTGAGCACAAATAAATCTTTCAACTTTGTCTTGGTTAATTTCCTAGTTAATTAACTGAAGTGTAATTTGACTTTGTAGGAAATGATGGTGATTTTAGCTGAAAATATTCTACTGAAGGAAGCAGTTGGGAGTGTATCAAACTAAATTGCCAATGAAATAGCTGATTTCTACCCAAAAAGCTGAAGCAGATGGTCTTGATTTTTGTCCAAAGATTAGCAGGAGATTTTTTAAAACTCCTTTCCAGTCTGCAGTGACACCAATGGTATTTCTGATGAAGAATGCAGTAAACAAAAAACTAATTTGTTTTTTTAATGTGATTATATATATATATATATATATATATTCTTCACTTTTGCCCTGGTGCCAACATTGACACTACACAAGTGATGTTATGCCTTCACATTCAACTAGAGGCAGAAGGAGAACTGAAAACTTTTTTGAAATTTCAATGGTGTTGACTCAGTGCAAAACAGGATGATATTTTATTGCTTTACCTCACAGTGGTATGAATATTTTAGGGGGGAATTAGTAGAAACCTGCACTTTTTAGTGGCAAAATTAACAGTCTATAAATCAACACAACTGTAAATATAATACAAATGTTATGTGTTTCAAAATATTTTTGCAGACAGTGGGATGGGACAGATTTATGGCTGAACATATGCCAAACCAACAAATAATATCTGTGTGCTATTAATGTAAGTTCTTAGTCATCCTAGGTTCTTTGGGAGAAATAATTGGTAGGTAGGTAGGTAGGTAGGTAGATAGATAGACAGATATGTCAAACCAACAAATGGTATCTGTGTGCTATTAATGTAAGTTCTTAGCTATCCTATATTCTTTGGGAGAAAGAATTGGTGCTAGATGGATAGATAGATAGATAGATAGATAGATACAAAGAGATTGCAGAAAGTGTGTTCCATTTTTACCCTATAGTCCCAAAGATGGAAATACCATTACATCACCTTCATGTCCCAAGGGAAAAGAATGAAATATCAGAATATAAAAATTATTCCAGAGTTTGTAGAAGTTAGTCTTCACTATAATTCTCAAATGAGCCTTTTCTTTCAATTCTCTCTTTTTTTAAATTTTTTTATACATTTTTAAACAATAGACATATCCATGTAACACTAACATACACATAAACATACATAAACATATATATGAACATAAACATATATAATCATTCCAAAGAGAGAATCCCTTCTATACTTGCTCTCTATTCTAACAATGCATATATAGTTTTATATTTATTATCTTCTTTTTCTCTTCCCTACTCACCTATTTCTCCTTAGCAACCTGTCCAATACTTCCCTTCTTTTGCCAATCCCTTCCAAAACCCATTCACCCCTCTATCTACCTAATCTTACCCTCTACACTTAAACTCTCTAATTTCTTAATTTACTCTTTCTCTCTCTCTTGATTCATTCAAAAAATCATAGTACTACAAGATCCAGCAATTATATAGTGTACACACAAAAAAACAAACCCTTTCATTCCAATTAAAATTACATTCTATTATTATTAGAATTGTTTCAATTCTCAAAAAATCCACTAAAATTTTAGATCCACAAATATTATGCAAACATCAAAAGTTTGGGCAATACTGCAGACAAACAATTGAATCACAGTAAAAGAAGAAGGAGTTGGAGTGGGGGTGGGAATTGTATCTTTCTCTGAGATAGGAGGTTACTGGGTTTTATTTTATAAAGATACAGGACTAAACAAGTATTAGATGAACCATTTCCACATCATTTAGGTTCTGAAAAGCACAGGAGGTACTTCATGAATAAGTCATTAATACCTCATCGCTTGCCAGCAGCTGTCATTTGGATGATTTAAGAACAATCAACAGGCTGAAGCTGTACTTAAAAAGTTGCTGCATTTCAAATATTGCAGTCTTAAATAACCAGGAAAATTAAAACAGGGACAGATTGAGTAGAAGACATATATAATCAGATGATTAACAAACTGCCTGCTCGGTGAGCAATGAATAAATCTGGTTTCACAAAGCTGGCAGGGGAGATCATGGAATGAAGCAAATAGGACAATTTTTGTCGTACCCTCTCACTTTTCCCAAAGGAAAGATGGAAGAAATACTTGAAAATATGCAATAGTGCCAGCTTCCACCTCCTCTATGAGAAGTGGGACATCATAGCCCTCACTCTCCATGGTTTACCACAGGGGTAGGCAACCTTTCCCCTTTAAGGGCCGAGGGACTTCAGCTCCCAGAATCCCAGGAGCTATTGGCCAACATGGGACTATTGGCCAACATGGCTGAGGCTTCTGGGAGCTGAAGTCCCTCGGCCCTTAAAGGGGAAAGGTTGCCTACCCCTGGTTTACCAAGAGGATACAAGCAAGAACTCCACTCTCCCAATGTTTATTGGTCCCAAATCATTACTTTTTACAGCATGATTTTAACTATTTTAAATGTTATTGCATTTTTTTAAAAAAAGTTTTTTACCTGTGAAAGAATCTGAATCTGCCCTGATTTACCTTTGATTCAGTAACCAACCCTGACACAGCATGTCAACTACTAGTCGCACAACAGGAGAGCTTTGAAGGTCTCCTCACTATCTTGACCCTGTGAATGAATGAAGAGTGGGGTGGGATTTTATTTATTTATTTATTTATTTATTTATTTATTTCATTTGTATGCCACCTGTCTCCCAGAAGCCAAGGCAACTCACAGATCTAGATGGAAGAGAACCCAAAGTTCAGGACATTTTTTTGTGAAAAAACAAAATTCACATGGGATTTTTCTCTCCATTGCAGGAATATTGTTTTCTGCAGCATTTTCCCATAAGAATGTGCCCAGAATATAGTTTTCAAAATTAGCAGCTTTTGATTACTATTTCATAGTTAGGAGAAAAACAGTAAAATTATTAATTTTTTCCTGTAAGAACAAAGTTTGTGAAGATTTCCTTCCCTACTTGTGATTCATGACAAATAAGTGAAAAAAAGTAAACTTTGCATTGAAAAAAGTTTCAGTGCAAACATTTTTTAAAAAGAAATTAAACTTAGTCATGAACTGGAATGCATTTTGAACTCATTCCACTTCTCTCTTTCAAAAAACATGTACAGGAAAAAAAATGCATATTTTTCATATTCCCCTCCACCAAATTGTCAAAAATGCATACAAGATGCATAAATTTGAAACACAACATGCACAATTATGTGCATTTTGAAAACAAATTTACACAAAATCTTTATTGAATAGGAATGTCACTTGCAAAAATGTGTACATTTGAAAAAAGTATACATGAAAATGTGTACATGGAAACTGCATGTTTGAAAAATATACATGAAAACATATACAAAAAACCAGAAAAAGGACTGGAAAAAGTAATAAGTAATAAGTAATCAGGCTAGATTAAACTTCACTGGAAAAATGAGTACCTTCCCAGATTAGTGAATTAAATGAGGAGGACTATCAGTTTAGCAATGGAAGATAGAAAGGAATCTTGACTTAGCTTTGATACTGAGAAAATGAAATTTCTAGCACAAGCTTTTGTGGAGTGCAGTCCACTTCATCAGCTGCATGGAGTGAAGCCTCTGTGGACTGAGACATATATCAACTGGAATGTGGGCAAGGAAGGGAGTGTGAATTATCATAGAAATACAAACCATGTGCGTATGGTGATAGCACAACAAGTTCAGTCCCAGCAATGGTCATGAAGAACAGTTAATGGGATACAGATAGAAAACAGGTTTTACATTTAAGCCAAGTTAAGCAGATAAACATCTGAACAATAGAGGAAGTGCTTGATTTAATTCATTGTGGTGCAGGGCCAATAAAGTGTTTTGGTGAATTTCCATTTCCAGTTGTGTCCATTTATCCTTTGGCACAGAAGCTGTCATCCAGTGTAAAGTGTCAAGGAACATTGCTGACAAAGGAATGCATATATCACATTATAAGATGAGCAGGTGAAGGCACCGCTGGCATTGTGGGAGGGTGCTATTCAGTCCTATTACAACGCTGCTCAGGTAGATGTGAGAGTAGAGTTGGAATCTGGGTTTGTGTCAAGGTGTTGTTCCTGTCTTCCCATCCATGCTATATGTCTTACTGTAGGCAAGTAATTGATTGAGATTTGGGGGCTGTCTGTAGGTGAGTAAAGATCTGCCACCTACAGCCCTTGAGAGGGTAACATTATTCTGCTGCATTGGTTGTAGCTTTTCAATGATGCATCTAATTCATCTAATCTGGGAGCTATATGTGACCACTAGTGGAATCATGCCATTTGGCATTAGTTGGTGATTGTTAATAGGAGTGGCATTTTTGCAATATGTTTTCACAGGCAGGTGCAATTTTTAACAGTATGACATGAGATATTCCTTAAAAATGTATTTCTGTTCAACAGATCATGTTCACACATGGTTATGATCCTATGGAGAACCTCCTATGCACAAAGTGTGGTGATTCTACTTTGCATTTTAATCCAAACTTTAAAGAAGCATTCCATTTGAAGAGATGAGGTTCAGCACTGCTGCACTGACATGGGAGCCACCAGCTTCTACTGTGCAGATTCTTTTCAGAGCTTCCTATGACAATGTGACAATCCTGATCAGTATGCACAGTCCGTCCTACCTTTTCTGTACATTTATATCCAGAATGCTGACTGGAACCAGTCATAGGGAACTCCATGATGAAACATCTCCACAGGCTACTAGTTCATGTCTGGACACAATTCAAAGTGATGGTCATGATTTATAAAGCCTTATACACCCTGGGTCCAGACATTTGAAATAGCATATCTCCCTATACAAATGTGCCAGAGTCTTAGAGCCTCAGGGAAAGGCTTTCTCTCAGTCTCACCACAGGTCTGTTTGGTAAAGACACAAGAGAGAGCCTTTTCTGTGGTTGCGTCAACCCTTTGGCTAGATTAACCTCCTCTTCCCTCTGGATTTGCCAGCAGACAAAGACCTTCTTGTTCAAGCAGACTTTTGATAAGTAATTGCTTATAGGGATTGCTTACCTTATGTGGTTGTGTTTCTATTTTTAATGTTTTCCTGTTTTAAAATGAATGTGCATTGTTTAATTTATAATTTAAAAATGACTACCATCTCAGCTAATTTTATTTAATTGTTTGTTATATGCCTTGGGTCCCACACCAGGAGAAAGGTGGAATCTAAATATAATCAGTCAATCAATCAATCAATCAATCAATCAATCCATTAATATGTCCTGTGAAAAAACCTAAAGACTGCACTCAGTCTTAAAGGTTTTTATTTGATTCTGAGAAACTCTAGCATATCGAACCAGAAGAGTCAAGGATAATGACCCCCAGAGCTATCTATAGCTGGAACATCTCGACTGTGCGCCAAAGCATGATCTGCTGATTACAGAGGCTTTGAAGGCAAACATCCAGGGAAGAGGTTGTTGATCAGAGTGTAATTGGGAGACGTGAACTGGGAGGAATCAATGCGCAATGACACTAACTTATCAAGTTTTTGCTTGGATACACAGATTAGCTTTGTGAGACACTTTTTATTGCATAGCTGTAGCAGAATAAAATACACCCTGAATTCTCTGTCTCAGTAGTAGAAGTACCTGTGCCAGCAGTGATAGTTCTAAGAAAAAGAGATGGCTTACAGTCAGAGTTGTGACAGGCAGCAAAGCTTCTCTTTCTGCTGAGCCAAAGGTCTGGCATCTAAGCATGAGCCAGCTCTTAGCATGAAAAAAAATCTAACTTGGAAAACCACAACTATTTTGACTGTAAGGGGAAAGAATGCACTGTTAGCAGAGTGTTGTGAGCATGGCATTTGCTTTCAGAGAGAATGGCTTTGGAGCATATACTAGGCTGGCAGAAATTGTTGGCATAGGTGTGGTTCCTCCATCCCACATCTTGTAGAATTCTTTGAATCTGTTTGGATTTTCTAGGAATTGCCATGTTGGTCACCTAGGCTTACAAGGTTGCAAAACCCAATCCTATCCAATAATCAGAACAACTGTATTCTTCTTAAGTGTTCTTAAGCCTTGGTCTATCATGAAATTAGCAGAACAAACTGCAGCTTTATACTAATTAAGCTAGTAACATAGATAACACATACACTCCCCTCTGTGCATAGACTATATAGACCTTGAAACAGTCTAGGCACACTCTTATAACAAACTTACACCTCTGTTAAAATTGTATAGCAAAGCATTACAATCCTTCTCCTAGCATGTCTGTTTAACTGTATTTCTACACCAGCATTCTGTTGTGTATTAGATAACAAGCTTCATTGAAAGAGGAATAGTGTGGTACATGCAGGAGTTTGGGTTATCAGCAATTGCTTGGCAGTGACAGCAGCCACCACCAAAGCAGTTGCAGAGAGCAAAATCTGGTGGTTTGCTGCTCAAAAGGCTTGTTTTATACCCTCACCAGCCTTTCTTTAGTCAATCTGCTAAAATATCTCACTCCTCCGCCACCAGTTATCTCATTCAATCAAAATTGAGATCTTGGCAGTAAGAGTTATTACAATCCTACCTGTCAGTGTAGAGCCAGTATACCTACTGAGGTTTATCTTCACTTACAAATTTACAGATGTCTTCTCTTCTTGGGTGCAAATGTTTAGGCATTATTGCAGACATTAGGCCAGTCATTTGCTTTCAGTTTACCTCAAGCTTTCAATTCTTATCTTTATTTATAACCAGGTTGGCTCTGTGCCCAGACATAGCATGTGTCTATGTTTATAGTATGCTGCTATCTACTATGCATTCATTACAGTGTCAAGAGCTTAAATAAGGCATGCAGAACTCTATGAAATGGCTCACCTTGTTGCACTATTATACAGCCTCACATTGGCATGGAAGGAGTCTGAAAGTGAAGCCAGTACAAGGTCAAGAAAACACGAATCCTGGAGACTATTGCCAGTCAACTAGGTAAGATGGTTGTCAGCAACAAAGCTGTGAAGAAACTGCTGGGATTATAGACAGCTCCTTCATAGCCACAGATGCCTGATCAGGTCTGTGTCTCATACTTAACAGTCTCTAGAAACTCTCCATCAGTCTGTAAACTCATCATATTCAGAAAGACCATCACCATCATATTCAGAAAGACCATTGCCACATTCCTGGCAATCTGCCTCCTCCTCCATGTCTAAAATGCCTAACTCCGACTCCCAAAGGTGAATTATGACCTTTAATGTGTTGAGGTGGGCTTTCTCTGTTGTAAACACAAGCTACATCCATTTATCACCAATAAAATTCTAATTTGCACCAAACCATAGCATCAAACAGCTCTGTTAGAGATGCCCCTGGGTGCAGGTCCAGTTGAGAGCACAGCCATATTTCACTGGTGACATACATGTAAGTCATTCCTAGTTTCTGTCATCTCTGGCTGGGGGTTAGGTGGATAGTACCAGAAAGCAGGGGTGGCAATATCTTTGCTGAAGTTTTGGAGAGTTAAAGTAGACAATATTCCTTCTTGGATAAGAAGGTTTGTTGTTTCACTTTCTCACAAACACTCACTTTTCCCTTTCTCACTAATCCATTGGAGGTTGTTTTCAACTACCCTGAATAATTTGGGAAGATCCCTAAAAAGGAACCATCCCTCTCTTTTCACAGTATTGAACTACCCTATACAGAAACCAACTGCTAATTCAACAATGAAAAGAAACATTTCTTTCACCTCAACCAAGAGATATAACTGTATGCCTATGGCTTGGCTGATGTAAATTTGTCCCTGAATTGGCAGACTGCAGATCATATATCCTGTCGCTGGATTAACTGAAGTTAATTCTAAGCATCCCCATGACTACTGAGATTTAATAGAAACTGAAAAATCCCCAGTGTTGACTGATCAGGATGTATCTTATAAACTTCTATAGTCATTCTAAAATCAAATGAAACCTTGCTTCATTCACCTCTTTTATACAGGGTAGTGATAAGAAGAATGAAAGTGATACACACTATCACTAAAAATGACTAAAACCTGTAGTATTCATGCTTGTTGTTGTTGTTGTTGTTGTTGTGTAACCGGAATAGTCAAGGTCAGCAAATGAAATAGTTTTATAAAGAAGGACTTGAACTTGGGGAATTACTAAAGTTCAAGTCTTCAATGGGATCTTTTATCCTATGTTTATGGAGGTGTCTAGAGAATAGACTGATAGAGACAAAGCTTTCCAATGAACTTTAATTTATTTAGGGGATTCAAACATACAAAGACACTCTATCATACACTCATATACACAAGAACTCAGGAATAAAGTAGTTAGTTTGGAGAGGAAACACAGGGCTTTCTAATGGTGATAATTATCTGAAGGAGGCTGCTCCAATGATGAATGAAGATGGATAGACTCAACAGTTATGAAAAGGGAAAGCACAACAGAAAGAGCTGGGACCTTAGTCAGAGTTCACAGTGGTGCAGTGTCACCAGGAAATCTAACGAGACCCAATGTCCTTGACATTCAGGGGATCATTTATACCCTCAAACCTAGCCTGAGGCAAAGAGTTGCTATTATATGTCAAAGGATTCTGATTACTATTCTTTGAAGTAAACAATTTCCAAGGAGAGGAGATGGGATGTTAATGTTATCTCATCTTCAGTTGGACACATCCGGGCTGTTACTCATAAATCTTCTAAATGTGAATGTCTTGCATTGCAGCTCCTAGGCTTGGCCCTTTTGATCTGCAAATTGTTGGAAGTGAAGATGTGACCTTTCAAGTGCCTATGTGATGTGCTCGCCTTGAGGCAATTGAGGCTTCTCCCAGTCCAAGGCCTTGACAGGGAGTCAAAAGGGGTCTTTATATTAAATAAGTAATTGTAACAGCATAGACTCTGCAGCAACTAAATTGAATGGCCCTGGGAGCATCCACTGGTAGCATTAAGCTTCCTTCTATGCATTTATAGTGGAGGAGTATTGCACAAAGAGATAATAATATCTCCTTGAACAATGAGTTTCAAAACACATACACTCAAACAACACAGGTTATGTAAGGATATATCACCAACAGGATTCTAGCCCTTATCTTCTTGATCTTCAACTCTATTATTAGTTGCTTGTTTGGGAAAAGCACAATATCCTCCCACTGAAAGCTGGCTGTCCTTCATTATGCAACAACCTGATTCATCACTGCTCTTTTTAGCAATTAAGCATGAAGAGTTGGCCTCCAGTGTGCTTTATCCATTAGCAATCAATGTTATGAATGGAAGATTTACAAGATTAGACCTTTTAAGCTTTCTTTCCTTATGACTTTAGAAAAACAGAAACATGCAACTTGACAATAGCAAAGTTTTTCAAATGATTATACTGGTAGAACTGAAACTGTGGGGAATTTTCTTTTTTAAAGAAGAACTTCCTAGGAGGTTTGAATGTTATGTAAGAAAATGTATTGCTGCTCAAAATGGCAGAAAGAAAAAGGAAAGGGGGGGGGAATGAAAAGTTGATAGCCTCTGTTACTTGGAATCAGAAAAGAATATCACTACAAAAACCATGGCAAGAGGGGTGCTATAGACCTGCCTCATGAAAGAAGAAGTTCACAATTTTTGGAACATATTTTATATGACAATCTAATGATCTTTCTGCTAGAGCAGAGGCAAAGCTAAATACCTAATTTCATTAAAAAAAATGAGCATCAAAAAGTGTCCAATTTTTAGCCTTACATAGCAAAGGCTAAATAAGAGGTTGGAAACTATGTGGGGCCAGGGCCAAAAATCTTGTTTCCCCACCAATTTCTCCTTCAAAATGGCAACAAGAAGTGATGGTGCATCAATTTGTTAACACCATTTTGAAAGAGAAGCTATGAATCTAGCTGAATATGTAATCTAAATATGGGAATAACCATATTTTACAAATGTTAATTCTTGGTAGGAATGGAAAAATATATGAAAATTTGTAGAAAAATATGACTCGTAAATGTTGAGAAATTCCAATGAGGAGAACTCTGGACTGACTAGTCTCTTTATATTGGGACTTACTCTGTATAAATTATGTATACCTTTTTGGCACGGAAAACAGTCTTTTCTGTAAGAAACAGCATTTATTGCACATAAGCAATATTCATGTGCAAAAATATGTTTTGTGCATTTTCTGCACAAAAAAAGTGAAAAATTGGAGCAGACTAAATCCTTTTTGTGCAGAAAACATTTTCTGCATTATAAAGAATATTGCATTGTATGTGTAGAAAAAGCTGTTTCATGCACAAAAATGCCATTTCCTGAGCAAAAATGACATATGTGAATTTTACACAGAATAAATCCTGAACTGCAAATATTTTCTACCAGTGAGAAGAAAATTGCTAAAATTATTCTTTGCTGCCTTTGAGTACAAAATTGTCAAAGAATTACATCTCAACTCCATATTTCTCTCAGGGTTTCAGAGAATTATTTTCTGAAACTTAACTTTTCCAAGTTTGGAAATACCATTTAAATACTTTAAACCAAATGTAGTGAAATATACACAAGTTAGAGCCAGAAAGGAGTAGTGTTTTCAGTGTTGGAGTATGACTCAAGATCAAGGTTTGGTCCCCAGCTTGGCCTTGGAAACCCACTGGGTGACCTTCAGCAGAGTGAGTCATATATTTTTGTCCATTGAGGAAGGTCTGCACTCAGTTCAAAGTTGTAGAAGCAAATTTGCTCATGTGGTGCCATTTCACATGCACACCCACAATGTGAGGGTCCATGTGTGCTTGCTGGTTGCACATGTGGCGCCTTGGTTCAGTTGTGCAACATTGCCAGTCACCACAAGGGTTGTGTTAACACCTTTAACATGCAACTCCACATGTGAATATTTACATTTTACAACCATGTTGTAAGATGCTAGCCACAGCATGCAATGTTTCATCAACCTCAATTTTTTTTATTTGGTAATAGTAATAATTACAATCACTCTTGTTATACCACCCGATGCCAAACCCAACAAGGTTTCTGAAAAGTAACAGCAACAGTAAAATGTGAATGAAGTTTTCTGCTTTAGAATCACTTCATCATTTTTCATCCTTTAACATTTTTTTCTGGTGATTCTGGTCACCCCGACAAGGCATCATTTCACCCTCAGAGATAGCTCCAGCTGTTTGAAAGTAACTGAGTTCAGATATTAAAACTCTGTTATCCGTTTGTCTTTATGGGTTCATGCCAGATGTCTTCCATTCTGTGGAGAAAACGTGCAATTAAGCTGCAATTTCAAAGAGAGTTCTTGGAGAAAAAGGAGGAAAGGAAGAATGAATATCACTCCTGTTGCTACTATCAAAACACCAACACTTGAAAGAGCCTTCCAAACCACATGCACAAAACTCAAGAAGATGTGAGCCATCAGTTTTCTTCATGTACATTAAAAAGTCCAAGGATCCATGTGAAGCCTTAGACAAAGCAGATCTTGCTTTTCCCCATTATATCAGGTTGAAAACATTTCAGTTAGGACTGGGGATTGAATCAGTAAATAATGTGTTAAACCTGGAGCAGTGTTATAGACTGGATGCTATAGTCTATAAATATTTTGCAAAATTTAAGGCCAAGGGAACCTATGCTTCTCCAAATATTATTGGGTTCCAAGTACTATCAGCCCCAACCAGCCTGACCAATGGTCAGTGGGATGCTCAATGACATCTGGAAGGACGTGGGTTCCTTTATCCTATTCTGCATTGCATTTTTACACATTTCTACAGTGGACCCCCCCACATCGTCATGCTAGCTATCAAAATATTGGAACATCTGTGGCTCACAACACCCCATTTTATTCAATGGTGCCACGGGCTCCTAGACACACTGACACAGACACACACATGTGGTCACCCATTGAATAATATGGGACTTGAGCATCCACATATTTCCCATCTGTGGGGAGGGGCAGAGTTGAATCCCTGTGGATGAGAGGGGTCCATTGTACTAAAAATTGAGACTCATTAAATTTAGAGGGATTTATTCTCAAGTAAGTGTGTATAGCATGGCGTAGTGTTTTCAGCATTGGTCTATGATTCTGGAGGCCAGGGTTCAATTCTCACTTGGGCATGAAGCCCACTGGGTGACCTTGGGCAAACCACATGCTCTCAGCCTCAGTGGAAGGCAATGGCAAACCACCTCTGAACAAGTCTTGTTAAGAAAACCCCATGATATGCTTGTTTTAGGGTGTCATAAGTCAGAAATGATTTGAAGGTATGCAACATGCACATACAAGTGTGTATAAGATTACGGGTCCAGTTCATGAAATATTGGGGAAACCCAATGGGAGAACTTTTCATTGTTGTAAGATGAAAGAGCATTATAGTGTATCTTTTAATATTTTATAGCTTTTTCAGGACAAATATGACTGCAAAATATGGGGCATATCACGCATCAATAATAAGGTGCTCTGTTTAAAAATGTATGAATATAAAAATTATACAAAATAAAACTAAAAACTAAAGCTATATAGGGAGATAAATGTAGTAACTTATATATTCTTCGAATATGGAAACATCATAATGGAAATAAGTTCTTAAGCTAATTTAGCCATTGTTAATTAATACAGTAGGCTATGCTGTGGTTAATGAAAGATGCCTTGTTTTGGTATAAATTGTTCCCTGTAATACAGGCATAGGTTATAGGATTAAGCTTCATTATATTCACTAGACTTAAATTGTGTTGGGGCAAATAAATCATTATCACTGCCTCTTTCAGGTCTCTTCTCTGTTCATTTATGTACACTTATCCTTCCTTCTTTCCTCCCTAGTTGCTAGGGAACATATTCCTTTTTTTAACCCTTGCTCAGTAAACAGCTTCTATTTTGTCTCACAGCTTCTATTTTGTTTTAATTTAGAGATAGCTTAGTTTGAAAACAATGGAAAACAGAACTGGGGACCCCGTAACCCTTTCTGTTTTATTGGATTCTAGCTTTCATCTGTCCAAGCAAGCATGACCAATAATCAGAGATGGTGGGGTAGTAGTGAACAGAGATGGAAAGAATGATTAAACTATTTGAAAAATGGTTTTAAAATATGTTTCTCAAGTGTCAGGAAACTCTGATGATGAGAATTCTGGATTGATGAAAATCTTTGCAGTTCAGGGACCTTATCAC
>CM034701.1:384083774-384102812 GCA_020142125.1 Phrynosoma platyrhinos
GTATGTATAGTTTGTTAGTATAAGTGTGTTTGATTATTTGTGTTTTGATTTGTTTTGTTTTTTAAATTTTTCTAATAAAGATTAAAAAAATTAAAAATATATATTGTTACCTTATTTATTGTCCTAAATTGATCTTATTGTACAATACCCTGACATCCTTGGATATAGGGCAAGATACAAATAATTAATAAAGAAAGAAAAATTTCTGGAGACCTACAGCTCAGAAAGCTAGTGGCAGTATTTGCATTGTTGTGTTTCCTTTCCTTTCCTTGGAGTGGGAGAAATTAACAGAAGCAAAATACAACAGCAGCAGCAACAACAATAACAACAACAACACATCTTGGTTTCCTTTCATTGTGAAAGTACTTGTGTTTGTGGTTGTTTGTTGATAAAGATTTGTGTTATTTACATATATGTAAGTAAAGTATAAGTGGGGGAAGCAATAGGCAATCTGAGAAAGCAACAGATCAACCACATGTGTGATCTCCAGAGAAAGTATTTTAGTGTGAAGTCGTAGGCTTTCATGGCCGGCATCCATAGTTTTTTGTGGGTTTTTTTTCGGGCTATGTGGCCATGTTCTAGAAGAGTTTCTTTCTGTATTTTAGCCTCAGATGCTTTTAACTAATTCACAGCTCCCCCTCCTTTCCCAGCATCTCCAACTCTCTCCTCATGAAAGCTCCATGAGATATGAATGCACCATAAAGTTCATAGTTATAGCAGCTTGATACCACATTCACTGCAATGGTTCATCCTCTGTAAACCTGGGATTTGTAATATGAGGAGGTATTTATAATTCTTTCACTTGAAACCTCCAATACTTTCTTTGCTGAACTACATCACTGGAGCTCTTGCTAGCATATTATAATTAAGTACCTCACCAAATGACAAATCTCAGAATCCTGAAGGAGGGATAATTAAAGTGGTATCAAACTTCTGTAATCAAGGAGTGTAAATAGACACTGTATAAGATCCTACATTATAGAATCATAGAATCATTTACACTTCATGTTTGTGAAATATAAATCTATACTTACCTAATGATTGTGCTACATCACCCTTCTGCTGAATATCAGTGTTGTGCGCCCAATTGTGTATCTCCCAGTGTGCCTGCTTATTATCTCATTGGGAAATGGGGTATGCACAGTGGCTCTTCTGTAGTCCCAGTGAATAAAGTGGTACACTTGAGGCACTTGCAAGCTATCCAAGCATAGATAATTACACAGCTGGAATCCATCCAGACCAAACCAATTGAATCACTTGTTGAATGGTGAGTCAATGCTAGGTAAATCCAGCTGATTCAATGGCTCCATTCAATAGTTCTATGAAAATGAAATACACAGATATAGGATGGGTGACACCTGGCTTGACGGCAGTGCATGCAGAAGGGATCTAGGTGTCTTATTAATCCACAAGCTGGACATGAGTAAGCAGTGTGATGCAGCAGCTATAAAAGCCAATGTGATTCTAGGCCGCATCAATAGGAATATAGTGTCTAAACTGAGAAAGGTAATCATGTCACTTTATTTTGCTTTGTTCAGATCTCACTTGGAATACTGTGTCCAGTTCTTGGCACTACAATTCAAGAAGGATATTGACAAGTTGGAACATGTCCAGAGGAGAGCGACCAAAATGGTGAAAGGTCTGTAAACCATGCCCTATGAGAAGAGGGTTAGGGGGCTGGATATGTTTAGACTGGGGAACAGAAGGTTATGAGGTGACATAATAGCCTTGTTTAGATATTAGAAAGGGTATCATATGAAAGAAGGAGGTAACTTGTTTTCTGCAACTCCAGAGAATAGGACATGGAGCAATGGATATAGGAAAAGCGATTCCAGCTCAACATTTAGAAGAACTTCCTGATAGTAAGAGCTCTTTGACAGTGAAATACTCTGTCTCAGAGTGTGGTGGAGTCTCCTTCTTTGGAAGTTTTTAAACAGAGGTTGGATGGCCATCTATTGGGAGTGCTTTGATTGCATCTTCCTATGTGGCAGGTGGTTGGAGTGGATGGCATTTGTGATATCTTCTACCTTTTTGATTTTATTATTCTAAGTTGGGACTAGTGATAGGATTTTGGCCCATATGACACTCTACTTACCTAATCTTGTGCAGCTCCAATTACCCAACCTTACCTTTAACTGACAAACCAAATTTACACATGTGAATGACACCAGCAAGATTCTGGTCTTCGTGTATGGTGAAGTGGAGCTGGAGGACATCAGTTTAGCTTTATTACCAACCTCCCAAGACTTCACACATTGAGAAAGCCTCAATAGCTCTAACATCTAAGGCCTAGCCCTAGGTAAGTGATATTACCTATCATTGCTCCCTTCCCCACATCTTCTTGAGCTTTCCATCACCACCAGGAAGTAACAAGAACTCTGGGTCAGGGTCAGTATATATCCCCTATTCTGGGAATGAAACAACTGTTGGAACCTAGCCCTAGTGATCAGGAAGCATTCATCAGGCCATGAATTCACCCATCTGTCTGGGGTGCTCTTATATGGTCACAAAGGAACCTTCAAAGAGAAGCAGTAGAAACCATATCAGTGTCAGTGTCAACTATCATAGCCATAGGTTTCTCCTCTTCTCTCTCCCCCTCCTCTCCTCCTTCTTCTTTCCTTGACCTGATGAATGAATATTTCCCATGACAATTTCTCAGGTGTTTCATAAACCACCACTGGCTTTTTAAAAAATGTGTCAAGATCATGCATTGGGAATCATATCTATGCCATGCAGCTATGTTATGTCTCCTTGTGCAACCTTCACAACCCATCTTTCGGGAAGCTCCCACCCCAAGGCAGCCATTTCCACGTCACTGGAGAAGGAAGGGTGAATAGCTGCAACATCTGGATGTTTTTCTTTCTCTCAACACGGTTAAGAGGTGATATGATGGTTAATAGGTGATAGGATAGCTCTGTTTAAGTATTTGAAGGGGTTTCATGCTTGTTTTCTGTTGCTCCAAAAATTAGAACATGGAACAATGGATGCAAGCTACAGGAAAAAAGATTCCACTGCATTAGGAGGAACTTCATGACAGTAAGAGCTGTTCAACAGTGGAACACACTCTCTTGGACCTCCTTCTTTTGAGGTCTTTAAACAGAGGCTGGATGACCATCTGCTGGAGGTGCTTTAATTATGAGTTCCTGCATGGCAGGGGGTTGGACTGGATGGCCCTTGTGATCTCTTCCAACTCTATGATTTTATGATTCTATGATGCACAGTCATAATATCATCCTCAGGGATGATGGAGGGGGATATCAAAAAGTAGGCTCAATAGTGGATGTAAAAATGAGCTATGGTGCTTCAAGTCCAATGTCCACCATTGAACCTACTTTTTTTGGTCATTGTGGAGGACAGAATTCTATCCTGATCATGCAACAAACCAAATCCCCCTCCAACTCACGTTCACATTGTGTTAAGCTTCATGCATTTTACAAATGTTCAGCTAATTTGATCGCCTATTGCCAAACACAAAGATGGGATAGAAATATTTTAATAAAGAAATAAATGTGCTGCTTCCTCTATTAGCAAAGTCAAGTATTGTGTGACTACAAATATAGAGCCAGAAGAGAGTAGTCAGATAGATAGATAGCCTCACACTGCTTGACAGTCTTGGCTTACTATGAAGTATGGAGAAGGAATGGCTTCAGACACCAAATTTCCAGAAGGGGTTCCATTTTCCTTTTGCCAAAGTCATACATGTGGGCTATTTTACAGGGACATGTTCTTCACTTGACAACTACCACATCAAATGAGAATTTAATTGTGTAAATACTAATAAGTTACCTGTGAAAGGTATTTTACATTGCCCCAGAGACAATGGTTCTTGGTGGAATGAGTTCACATATTCAACTGCAAGTGAGAAGGAGAGAGAATCAGTTGTGTAGCAGTAAGAGCAGTGAACTGGGACTTGGTAGATTCAGGTTCAAGTGCCCACTAGGCTGTGTAACCAACCTGGCCTACCTCACAGTTATTGTGAGTATAGTGTTGGAAGGAGTGAGTTTTGTACATCACTTTGAGCTAGGAAGGCAATCTTCCTTTATATTATTTTTAAGAATGAACAGTTGCAAAAGTGTTCCAGCTGGGTGATATTTTGTAAGTTTTCATATATTCATGATTTATTTTATTTTATTTTAGGACTTTTTTGCAAAAAGGTTTATTGGTACAAGAAAACTGAATTCTACTCTCTCTCTCTCTCTCTCACACACACACCCACACCTCCACACCCAAAAAAATAGTATTGTGCACAAAGTATTCTTTAAGCAAAACACCAAAGGTTTATTGGTCATACCAACATGAACACACCCAGTCTTGTCTGATCTCAGAAGCTAAGCAGGGTAGGGCCTGGTTAGTACTTGTTTGGGAGACCTAAGTTTAGTTGATTTAATTGATCTACTCTACTTGGGAGTAGCAATTGGATTTAGGTCTTTGATCATCAGACTTATCATAGTCAGATAGTCTCTATCATCTACTCTTCTTATACTCACAGTTCTGTCTGAAGCAGGTTGCTTTACTTTGATGCATGTCATGGCTGATCCTTGATGATTAAAGTCCAAGTGAGAAACAAGCAAAGTTTTATTTCATAAAGGACAATTTAAATCTACATTGGACAATAAAACTTGATCTATAGATCTGATGAAAAAGTTTTTCAGCTGTGGTTCATTTGATTTATTTAATCACCATTTATGAGCAGTAAGAGTAACACTAGCATTCCACTGCAAAAATAATAATCATTCTTCTAATACAGCAATGATTATTGCGAAGAGAAATGAAACAGTGCTAGACCTCCAGTCATATTTGCAAGGAAGCCATGGCATCTAATACCTGGCATGATTGATTTTGGCAGTGCTTGCCCATCAGTAATTGGCATCATAAGCCTTGCAAAGAGATTGATTTCAAAGATCACAAAGTTCTCTGGGATAATAATACTCACAAAAGATAGTATAAAATATATTATTTCTTGGCATCTTGGTAGATACAGAAAAGGTAATTTGCTAAATGAACATTTCTAAGAAACTACATATGATTGAGAGAAACAAGCAGTTGTGTGTGTTTAAAATCAGGTCTGAATATGGAAGAAACAGCAACAATTAAGGTCTTAAAGCCAAGTGTGTGAATATGTGCCTTCAAGTCATCTGTTGACTTATGGCAATCCCATGAATTTCATAGACCTGGTCTCAAAAATGGGTGTGTGTTTTTCTTTCTTATTATATCTAACACACAATTAAGATACAAAAATCTTTCAATTTCTCTGAATCCCACATGCATCCATATGGGATGATGGAATGTTTTTAAATTCGTTCTATTTTAATATTGTTGTACCCCGCCCCGATTGCTGCGCAGAGGGGTGGGCTATAAATAAAAATTTATTATTATTATTATTATTATTATTATTATTATTATTATTATTATTATTATTGCTCTATCTTTGGCTCATATTAGGTTATGAGAATTTGTTTTCCTCTCCTATTTGCAAGGAAATTTGTGTGTTTCATTTCCCTCCCACACACACATTTTGCATTAAAATTTGTATGCATTTTTCATATATACATTTCTCTGCACACTTCTCTGTTGGTTAAAATGTGTTTGTGTGCATCTATCAGCTGTAGGCACTTATGGCAATTTTCATGGAATGCATGGCTTTGCTCATACTTTATTTCTTAAAAACTTTTTGCAGACTTTGAAAATGTGTGAGTTTCTAAGGGAAGTTGTTCTTTGTATTATAATGAGTTTTGAAAGGTATGAAATGGATACCTTTTCTCAAGAATCTTACACTGAACAGAAGCCTTTCCCGTTCTTTCATGCAATATGAGATCATTGCACTCTGCCTTACTCTAAGACAAGTATGCAGTGATGTGATGTTATGGGCAAGTGTAAGAGCCATTTTTGATTGATGGCATATGGATTTCTTTATGTTGTTTCACTTTATCTAATTGTGTGAAATTGTTCTAAATTGATTTAAATAGTTGCATATTATTTTCTAGCCCATGCTTCATGCTGAGATACCAACCAACCAACCAACCAACCAACCAACCAACCAACCAACCAATTTCTTTTCTTCCAAAAAAAAAAAAAGAAAGAAAGAAAGAAAAGAAAAGAAAAGAAAGAGAGAAATGGCCAGCAAGCTAATGAAGAATGGCTAAGGATAGCCACAGCTTCTCCCAGTATCTGCCATTCATGGCCACTGGCTCCTTGTATCAAATATTAGGGCTGGGCTGGATCTCTGTAGCCTTCATAGTTTCCAAAATCCTGGTTGAGACCCCACATCTTGCATAGTGTAAATCTACACTTGCATAATTGTGCGGTAGTTGTGGTACACTGTTCCAAATACTGACATTCTACAACCAATTTTGTATTTGCCAATGTGCCTACTTATTATACCATTGTGCAATGAGAAATGCATAATGCCTGTCTCTGCAATACCAGTAAATGAAATAGTACATTGAAAGCACTTAATAATAATAATAATAATAACAATAACAACAATAACAACAACAACAACAGTGCCTTTCTCCCAGATTGGAACTCAAGGTAGGTTACAATTTAATTTAAAACATAAATAAGGTAAACATTAAAACTGTATTAAACAATTAAACTGTATTAAACAATTTAAATAGTAAAACAATTTAAAGAACATCATCTTGATTTTTTAAAAACTTTTTACATTTATTCATGGGATTTATATCCTTCCTTTCTCCCCAAATGGGTTTCAAGACAGCTTACAATAATTTAAAAGATAAAACTAAAACATTAATTACAAAAATTAAAAATAATTAAATAATACTAATATTAAAACATAAGTTAAAAACAACATAGTTTTTAAGGGATAGGAAAGGAATAGAGAAGAAAATGGGAAGAGAACGATTAAAGAAGGATACATTAGTGGAAAGACAAAGATGAGAGAACAGATAAGGTGGGAAAGAAATGAGATGATGGATTGGATGTAGAGTTAAAGGAAAGGGTCAAGGAAATTAAAGAAGCATATGACTCTTAAGTTGAAAGAATCATAAATATAGAAGATAAGTTGTTTCTTCCTTTACATATAAGCTTTCACTTTCATCCTACCACTTTTTTTAATCTATTAATGAATATAGATAATATATAGATAGGAAATTATGATCGATGTTTTATTTTATGTTTGAATGTCTGTGTGTATGTATTGTTATGTAGTTGGTTTTACTTGAATAAAAATGTTTATTAAAAAAACAAAAAAACCCCCAGCATAGTTAAAACCATTTTAAAAAGAAAAAAACATTAAAGCATTAAAACAGCACACCACACTGTTGTTGCTGTTGTTGTATGCCTTCAAAACTATGTCCTATTTATGGCAATTTTCAGATGAACCTACCACAGGGTTTTTCAAGTTTCTTCAGGAGGGGATTGCCATTACCATCCTTGGAGGCTAAGAGAGTGTGACTTGACCAGGACCACTCAATGGTTTTCATGGCCAAGCAGCGATTCAAACCCTGTTCTCCAGAGTCATAGTCCAATGCTTAAACCACTACACCATGCTATACACCACACTACATAAGGAAAATTCACCCACCAAAAACCTGCCTAAATGAAAATTTCTTCAGCTGCTGGCGAAAAGACAGTAGTGAGGAGGGCAACCTGATCTTGTGTGGAAAGGAGTTCCACAGTCTGGGAGCAGCCATGGAGAAGGCTTTCCTTTCCTCAAAAGCATTCAGTTCTAAGAACCCAATGGATGGAGCTTCTCACTTCCCTAGGGAAGGAGTTCCAGAGCTTGGGGCAGCCAGTAAAAACGCCCTATTTCTTGTACTCACCAATGGTACCTACTAAGGTGGTAGGACTGAAAGCAAGCCATCTCTTGAGGATGTCAGGGTCTGGGGAGGCTCATATAGGGAGATAGACCATCAGATAGCCTAGACCAGGGGTAGGCAACCTTTCCCCTTTAAGGGCCGAGGGACTTCAACTCCCAGAATCCCAGGAACTATTGGCCAACATGGGACTATTGGCCAACATGGCTGAGGCTTCTGGGAGCTGAAGTCCCTTGGCCCTTAAAGGGGAAATGTTGCCTACCCCTGGCCTAGACCTATGCCATAAAGGGTTTTATAGGCCATTACCGGCAGTTTGAATTGTGCCCAGAACCAAACCAGCATTCAGTGAAGCTGTTGGAGCAAGGAAGATGTATGATCCCTGTAACCTATTGCATAACATCAGCCAACACTGCCCAACTGTATGTGAAATTGTGAAACTTGTGGAAATTTGCCTATGCGACCATGAACTGATTATGTCCATTGCACAATAGCCAAAGAAGTAGAACTGCCTGTGTAAGAGAACCCAGATATATGTATGATACCATTTTCCAACCCCTGTTTTCTAAAACCTAAGAAGTGCACTTTGGAGTCTGTCTAACTTTCGAGTCTATCCACTAGAATCAGAAATCCTTGTAGACGAAGGAATTATGGTAACCCAACTTTGTTTCTTTTAAAATGGCCAGAAGCATAATGAAATTAACACTGTTTTCAAGACATGAGCAACTGTAAGTCATCGTTAACAAAATTAAGGGGTTGTGCAATTATGCATGCAGATGAAATTAGTGTGTAGGATCAGAGCCAGAAAAAGCTACTTGGCTTCTCATTACAACACAGATGTGCACTGATCTATCAAATTAAATGTATCCTTTATTATAGATATATTTTTGGACACCTCTTTTATGTTATGTAGGAGACTGAGTTAGTATCTGAAGTTTTTGCATCAAAGATTAGAAAGCCATTTTAAATGTACAAATCTGCCACTATCCCGTCTTTAATTCATCTCTTCTAAGTAATATTTACTAGGCTTTTAATGGGAATATAGTAGGTAATAAACAAGGTTGAATTGGCTTCTGCTTGGCATGTTTTCAATACAAAATGTTCTAAAGCCATAAGTTAAATAACACTTTAATTCTAAAATGAAAGTGAATGAGTTAATGATCATATGGATGGTTGGTGAGTTGGAATGAGGGTGACAATGATGATGGCAATGATGATGATAATTTTATGATATCCTGTCTTTTCACATGGTGGAATGCTATGTAAAATTCTTGTCAAATCTTCAAAAGCAGACTATTGTGAACCAGGGGAAAATGCAGAAAATACTGGGGAATGTGAGATATAACATTGTATCTTAGAAGCATAACTAGTATTCACAGACAGAAGGTGAAAAACAACCAGTCCCACACCACCCCTGCTCACACACAGAGTCTATCAAAGAAAATAAAGCAAGCCTAGTCTTCAATATACAGACGTATGAAGTAGACTTGCTTACAAATACTAAAGATGTCATAACATTGCATGGTAAGAGGGTCTGCAAATGTGCTCTTCAAAAACAGGAGATAAAATGAGCAGACTATAAAATAGAAGATGAAGAAACTGATGTAGGAAGAGACAGGTTGTGTCTAAGACATACAAACAGCAAATGGCATAAATGTGTGCTATACCTACATCCTTATAGAGAAGTATGCCAACCAGAAACTACTGAGTACAGGCATACTAAGGTTACTGTCTCTAACAGAAAAGAGCAACCAAAATATTCAGATGTCAGGAGTGAGTCCTCTGTGAGGAAAAAATACATTTGGGACTGTTTACAGGACAGTTGAATTAGGGAAGAGGTATAATTTCCAGATCTTGATATACAGAGTTTGGAGATGCCAAGAAAACAGTAAGTCAGCTCCAGGTTTATTTACAGGAATGAAATGTCTTCATTGGGGGGGGGGGGGGGGACTTGTAGTGCATACAGGCATTTCTGACCATAAAGATTATTCACAACCTTTTCTTCAGGTTGTGTCTTCCTGCATGGCAGGGGGTTGGAAGAGATGGCCCTTGTGGTTTCTTCCATCTCTACAATTAAATGATTTTAAGATTGCAAGATTAATGGGTTACATGATGGCACTCTTTAAATACCTCAAGGGCTGCCTCAGAGAAAGAGGAGCCATCAGGTTTGTTCTCTGATACATCAGAAAGTATAACATATGGTTTGATGTTGTAGGAGAGTAGATTTCAACTGAACAATAGAAGGAACTTCTTGACAGTGAGATCAGTTGGGCAATGGAACCTATTGCCAAGAGAGGTGCTGGGATTTTCTTCTCTGGATGTCTTCAAAAGAGGCTTCTGAGGATGCTCTAGCTGGATTGTCTTCACTTAGCAGGGGGTTGGATTCAATGGCCTTCAGGAACTCTTCCAACTTTATGATTCTATGAAGTAATGGCTACTTATGTGGATGGCTCTAAAAGGAAGCTGGACTAATTCATGGAGATCAGGGCTATCAGTGGCAGTTAATCATCATGAACATGTATTCCAGCCAGTTTCAGATCTTAATTGCTGTTGTATGCCTTCAAATTGTTTCTGACTTATGGTGATCCTAAGGTGAACGTATCATGGGGTTTTATTGGCAAGATTTATTCAGAGGAGGTTTGCCATAGCCTTCCATTGAGAAAGAAGGCACATGACTTGCCCAAGATCACCAAGTGGGTTTTTGTGGCCTAGCAGGGATGTGAACCCTGAGCTCCAGAGTCCTAGTCCAGCATCCAAACCACTGCAACACTTTATATCAATTTTTGGAGCATGTGAGCTTGTATGTGTGTGTATGTTTGTGTTGTTAACCCATATCATGGTGATAGTCTTCCAATAGGCAAGTAATTGGTCACTGTGTTAATAGAATGATGGACTAGCCATTAGTCTAATATTTCAGTCAATATTTCTTCTACTGTTCAGGCTCTAAACTGAATACAGCTAACCATCCTTCCACACAAATACTCACTTTTGATTTTGCTAAGCTGTCTTCTTTTCACCAATATAGTAGAGATGGAAAGAATATTTGAAAATATTTCAAAAATGGTCAAAAATGTTTTATTGAGTCTGGGGAATACCTGATGAGAAGAATGACAGACTGATGGGACTCTTAATATTTTCAGACTTGTTTGTGCAAAATTGGCATATGGTTTTTTTTCCTGGTACAAAACAACATTTTTCTGCACACGCACGCACGCACACACGCACACACACACACACGACTTTTGCACAGAATAAGTCCCAAACTGTTAATAGTTTTAAAACTAGGCAGTTTTTGAAGATTTCTATGCTGCCAGAAGAAAATTGCTAAAATAACACATTGCTTTCTTTGAGAACTAATTTAGTAAAATTGACAGTGGCAGTTTTTTATAGTGGAAGGACTATCTGGTAAGCATCTCTTCCCATGCTCCACATGGAAATGCAAATGATAAATCCGATCTGCTGGTTTGGGCTCTTGAGTGATTTGCACCAGTTTAGAAAGAATTTATATCATCCGAATTTTTAACAACAGCAGCAATAAAATGGGTCTCCTCCCACTTTGGACTATTGGTTTTGTGGTGGTTGTTGCATCCCTTCAAGTTGTTTCTGACTTATGGTAACACTAAGACCAATCTGTCACAGGGTTTTCTTGGCAAGATTTGTTCAGAAGGGTTTTTTCTTTGTCTTCCTCTCAGGTTGAGAGTGTGTGACTTGCCCACAGTGCCAAAACATGAGCTAGGAGGTGAGGGCAATATCTGGGCAACCTGTGCTCACTTAACCATCCTAATCTAAAGCTTGAGGTTCACATTAGAGATCTTTTCCTTCAGCTTTAAGATATATATGGTAGAGAATATTGCAGATTTGTCTGAATGTGAACTACTGTAGCTTGGCCTCTTCTTTCATCATTACTTTGCATGTACTTTGTAGATTTGTAATAGCTCCATTGATGCCTGTATGGATTACTGTTGCAGATAAATAATCTACGTATTAAAATGAAGGCAAACACTTGCAAAAACATAAGGGACATTGCAATGGAGCATCTTTCTTTTTGAACATTTGAATCTGTTTACTTCCCCTTTATGGTGCAAAAACATCCCCTTGATAGTTTAAGAACCTGAAACAGTTTAGACCATCATGACAGTAATGACTGTTACAGCAATGATGTTTAGGCGAAAGGAACATCTTTGCTTGGTTAATAAGCTTGTTTAAATGGAGTGTAAGATGATGCTTCTTGAGTTCACTTGAAATAATGGCTTGTATACTGTTGGTGACATACACAGCTTAAATGGGAGGTTACACCTGCATATGTACTTTTTCTCCAGACCTTTCAAAAGGAGGTATCAAGCACCTTCTTCTACAAGGACCTCATACAATAAGCATGCTGGCAGCATTGGAGGTGCATCCAGGCTGAGATTATTCTGGTTGCTTTTGAGTACCGAGAAAGAAGGCTTATGCTGGGAGTAAAAAATGCTCCTTCTTCCCTTGGCCTCAATCAGAGGCTGGGGAGATGGGACTGAATTCAGCAGCCCCATATTTCTTGTTGCACATGGAGGAGAGAAGGTGCATAGAAGGCTCAAACTCCACCACTTGGTTGCCTCCTCTGTGTACAGTAGCAGACCTATGGTACAACAGGGTGGGCATAGTGAGGTCTATGGACCACATGCGGCCTCTTGTTTGTGGTTCCTTAAGTCCCACATCCCATAAAGATCCTCAGCCCCCAATTAGTTACTTTTTTTAAAAAAAGATTTGGCATGATTTGAGATGATTTTTGCCTGAAATACCATGTCATTTTATAGGGGGAGGTGACAAAAAAGGTAGTTCCGTATTTTCATGTAGTAGAGAAAAATGAACTAGGATTAATATCCATATTAGGGCTCTCTAATTTGTCAGACTCCATATTAAAGGATCACTGTAGTCATAGTCTGTGGGAATATATGAAACATGGTCCCCTTCCACTCCTGCTGAGCTGGATGGGACCCCTTGAGACCACTTTTTAAAATCGAAAACAAACCTTGCTGCCACAATCCAATGAATTCTCCCTCGCATCTTATCAATGCATTGGGATGTTGCTGGGGGATTCTCTTGATACCTTCCCTTGTCAACTTAGGAAAGAACTAGCCAAGCCAAGGCATATGAAAAGGAGTGCAAGGAGGCAGAATGCTTTTTTAAAAAAACCTTTATTCTAACTAAAGGAGTTATAGAGCAAAAAGATATCACTACATGAAGAACCAACTTGTCCTCCAGACACAAACAGAAAGTGTAAGTTACAGAGTACGATCATTTCAGCCAAACCAGAAAATCAAATAAAAAATCCTAATGTCACTGATTGATACGTGTACATCTCTCACTTTATTGCCAGCTTTATCAAAATCCAAGGAAGAGATTCTTGAGTCAGATCTTGGCTTCCATGCAAGGGGGGAGCTCTTATATGAAAATATGCTGATTACTTTCAGACTGTGATCCGTATGTTACCCATAAAAATGTCTTATTTGCTAAAGCCGAGGAAAGTATACGTGCTACCTATTTGAAAGAAATTGCTATAGATTGTGCAGGGGACTCACTAATATGATGTTTCTATGGATATAAATGTAGAAGTATATGTATAGGTATGTCTTTCTTTTTTTAAATTGAATTTTATTGTGGTTTTTCTCTCCTGGAGTTGTAATGGCTTTTTGTCAAATACAATAAATGATTGACTCATTGACTGATATATGTTCCTAATTTTATTCACAACTCAGATGGAATTTATAGTCCTTGATATTTCTGGATAGCTGGGAGAATTGACTCCACTGTCCAGCTCTGACAGCTTCCTCATAGTCTGCTTCAGGAGAGTCAGAGACCACCAGCCAACAGGCAGGAAGGCAGCAGGCAGACAGACAGACAGACCAAAGCTTTGTGTTATAAAAACCCAGGCTTTTTAAAATCTACCTCTCAGAAAGATCTCAGAGCTTTACGCTTCTCCCCAACTGCCCATCTCATTGGACAGTTGCCATCTCATCAGCTGTGATGTAAACTCTCATTAAAATATAGCTTCTCCCATACTTAACCCTTTGTTATCTGGGGAAAAGGCTCTGATAAATAGAGGGATTCCCATTTATCACAGAGTATTTAATAAGTACTAAGACACCATGAGAAGAGTGAGACTGAAGATTAAATCAGTTCATTCTGTAGCATAGAGAGGTACTTAGGGCAATTCTGAGATTGGAGTTCAGGGGTGTGGACTAGAGCTCTGTGGTAAAGAATTCCAAGAACCTTACCAAGCTATAAATCCCACAATTCCATATTATAGAAATAAGGTAGTTAAAATGGTATTAAACTGATATAACCATGTAGGTAGATACTTCTAGAAACTGAATTGAAAGTTATCTGTAGAGTACTTTCACTCAAAATGTGGGCAGGGAATAAGGGTGAAAAGTGGCAAAAACCATGCAAAAACTCAACTTATTCCATTTCATTTTGTTTTGTTGCCACTGACATCCCCCCCCCAGCAAAATTCTTCCCAAAGCCAGGTTGCTGACATTCCTCCCCCCTCACAGCTCATCAGAATGATGTTGCCACATTTTTTTTAAAAAAAAGTTAACAAATGGCAGGTAAAATAAAACAAAATCCAAAATCCATAAAAGAACAATATTTTTATTGACCAACCAAAATGGGCAAAACATATCATGCAAGCTTTTGAAGCTTCACTGATTTCTTCATCTTTTGCCTGATGAAGAAGCCAGTGGAGCTTTATAAGCTTATATGATGTATTTTGTGCATTTTGGTTAGCCAATAAAGGTATCACTCTGGATTGTGGATTTTAGTTTATTTTGCTGTACAGTTAACATGGCTACCCCTGAATATGCCAGATGTTAGGAAATGACTTCATCTACTTGTTATCCTTTCTCTAGAAATGACCCCACTCCCTTTTCTTGCCCTTTTTTTTGGGGGGGGGGGGCTTTGCAATGATCTCAGAAAATCACACACACATATTTCTGTTTCAAAATCTTGAATATTTTGAAAGAAAGAATACTCCATATCCCCCAGCTACATGTTGATGGCCTTTTGTTTCTTTCCAGGTCTATGATTCTATGAGTGATGGCTCTAGAGCACACTTAACATGATGATTAATCTGGCCCTGTTTTTAGTGACCTATGTTCTCAGAGCTGGAAAACAGCCATGCTGTCAAAAAGCAAGACAAATAAATAAGACCTCAGAGACTTATTTCTGAAGATACTGTCTACAGTCTGACATCAGGAGGTCAAGTCTACATTTTGGTGGGAGTTCTGGACAAATTAAATCATGATGCTTCCAAGCCCAAAAGACAAACTGCAGCGATGACTTGCTCACTTTGTGAATGAGTCAAAACCAGTGAAGGCTTGAGGGTCTCCCCTTACTTCTCCCCTTTCCATCTTCCTTCAGTATCTCACAGACAGAATATGACTTAAACTCAACCAAGCAGGGAAGGTTGGACTGACAGCTTTATTAAAGATTACATTTCACAGTTGACTAGAAGCAGATAAAAAAAATATTACTTACCATTCTATCTCTGGAGATCAACAAACACAGGCCTTAAAACATCAACATTTTCCCTAGAGAGAAACACTTTTTTAAAGGCTTTTGTTTAAAAAAAACATTCATAGCAAGAGAAATATTTTATTTAAATCTGGATTCATAGACTTTTTATTTCTGTTGCAGATTGCATCCAGTCAGGGGCAATCTGTCAGGAGTCCATATTCCATTACTGGATGGGGCTGAAGCTGGCAAGGAGTTGGCCAAAGCCAAAAGTGTGTGTTGGGTGTGTATGTGTTACATCTTCCCTTTTTCCTGTTTTCCCAATTTCTTTCTCTGTCTGCCCCATTTTTCTCTTTGTCTTCTTCTACTGGTAGCTGGTGCCACCCACCTGAGTGGGGTACTGATTCTACTTTAATTCTATTAGTTTAAAAGAGCTATCCCAGGTCTTTGAGGAATGAGCTCTTTAAGGGATGAGCTCAGCACCTTGGACAACTCCTTTAAAGTCCATTCTAAAATGGAGAGTGAATTCATGGCACCACTCATGGAAGTTGCCATCCGCTACTCTTTTTCTCTCTTGGTTTTTCTCAAAGATCAGCCAAGAAGAACTGGTCTCTCTAGGCCAATATCCAAACTGATGAATTGCAGAGGGTTTGAGGAATTAGGTCATTGGCACTTCATGAATCCAGGGACACAGGTAGTCCACCCATGTTCTCATGCCTCATTCCCAGGACCCAAATTTGGACTGTGACAAAGGCAATGAAGCAGAGGAATGAGGTGTCATACCTAATTTCCAGGACCCAGGTTCAGATTCTGACACAGAGAGGGAAACAGGAGGAAAGGGCATTCTGTTTTGTCCATAATAAGATACAGACAGTGAAATAGAAGGACAGGGGGATATACTAGTGCTTGGAACAAGATAGCAGCAATCACATCACACAGACATGGACTCAACAGTACCTACCACTGCTCAACATAGACTAGAGAGGGAAGTTTTATTTATGCAAGAAATGCTCATTAATCAGGCAACAACTGTAAGAGGCTTTCAGGCTATACATTATCCAGCCAATCCCTAGGGAGGTTGTTGTTGATAACCAACCATGCTGGAGGAAGCAACACATTTGACTCTTGATTCCTGGCTCATGTTTCTAAAGAATCATGGACCCTGCATTGTAAGATGACCATGCTACTGGACACTCCCTTGAATGGACACCTTGCATTTATTGTTGTAGCCTACTGTGCAGGACTGCCTGGACCTTGTGAACTGTAATCGGCTGGTAAGCTCCTGTACATAACTCAAGCTACATCTGTCTCATCTATGATGAACTTTGCTTGGTACTTACTGCTGGCTGGCCTCTGAGACAGGACACTTGTAGCAACAGTCCCAGCCTTCGCCTGATCTAGGGTGGGATGAAAAGTCCTGTCTCCACCTCATCATTGTTGTTTCATTTCCTCAGTGGTTAAATGGCCTTACTCTAACTTGTCATCCTCTCATCTCCTCTCATTATCATCAGGGTCACTTCAGCTTCTCTTGGCTGCCATCATCCCCTTGTCACCCTAATAGTGAGATAGTGGGTGAACACACTCAGTTAAAAGGAGCACCAGTCAGAATCCTGGCTGGGAAGAACAAGCAACAAATGTATGATCAGTTTTGAAGCCCTGCTTTCTAGCTTGTCTATTAAAGATGTTTGGCTGACAGGGTACTTTTGGTGGTGACTCCACATTTGGAGAATCCTCACAGTATATGTACATATAGGATGGGCATGTGACTTCCTTGAAAGATGATAGTTGTTCTATTTGAAGGTGTTCTCTACTTGAAGAGTCAACAGATTTAAAGTAAAAGGCCATATCCTGAAGGCACCAGAGCCCATCTGATCCTGGTTAGTACTTGGATGGGAGATTGTCAAAGAACACCAGGGAGTGAAGGCTATATTTAAATGAAAGGAAATAGCAAGCAACATTTGAATATTCCCTGCCTAAAAAAACCCAGTGAAATTCATGGGATCACCAATGGACACACAGTTTGAAGACACACACAAAAAACCAAAGGAGGAGGTGCAGGACCCTTGCAGCTGGCCAACCAGAATTAATAGCATCTAGACAGCAGACTGAGCAGCAGGCACAGAGGCCAAGCAGTCACAGCCTGCTCCACAGTGGTGAAATGTACTGTATATCTGTTTAAATTATAGTCATCATGTCAACATTTGTACCACTTAGATATGTCAGTCTTCTAAAATTTTGTTATTGTGGGGAAGAGCAAAAATTTTACCTTTTTTTCTCCTTGCTGCAAGGACGTCATCAAAAACTATGCAATTTTTGAAGATTATTTTTGTTTGGGTCTTGTAGAGTTGTCACGCGTATGTATTAGCTCAGTATATGACTTGTGAAGTGGGTTTCAATGCACTGTAAAACTCTCCCCTCCATCTCAGAATGTTTTGCCTTTTTAAAAATGCTGTTTGGAATCATTTCAACTCCTTGTATTGTAGTTTTATATAATGTTTTGATTATTATTCTTGTTTTTCACAGCTTCCTAATCCCTCAGCTATTTCATGACAGTTAAGAATTAGATTTAGCTGCAAATGATTTTTAAAAGTGGTACCAGTGTGCAGCATTAACAATCATGCTACTGAGAAACATGTATCTTAATCTGAGCCAGGAAGGATTATTTTAATGACAGATAATTCCTATTGATGCTTCAGACAGAGACAGTAACATTGGAAACTGCCTTTCATGCTATTCATTCACCTAGCCCCACCTGGAGATGCCAGGAATTGAACATGAAACCTTTTATATGCAAAACATGTGCTCTATCTACCACTAAGCTACACATGTTGCAGTTGGGTTTTGATGTACATCAGGGTTGTGTTCCTGGTCTGGTAGTATAAACTGAGATGCATAAATGGAGAGAGCCAGTTCCATTGGGAATCACTGGAGAGTGCTTAGTTTTTTGTGGGTTTTTCAGGCTATGTGGACATGTTCTGGAGGAATGCCCTGATGTTTCACCTGCATCTGTAGCTGAAATCTTCTGAGACCTCTGAAAATGCCAGCCACAGATATGTAGGTGAAACGCCAGGAATAAATTCTTCCAAAACATGGGCACATAGCCCAAAAAACCCACAAAAAACTAGGATGCCTGCCGTGAAAGCCTTCGACTTCACATTGGAGGGTGCATTTACAATGCAGAACTAATGCAGTTTAACACCACTTTAACTGCTGTAGATCCATATAGAATCCTAAGATTTGTAGTTTTAAGAGGTCTTTAGTCTTCTCTGCCAAAAAGTGCTGGTGCCCCACAAGCCTACAGATCTGATGATGCTGTAGGATAGAGCCATGATAGTTAAAGTGGTGTCAAACTGCATTATTTCTACAATGTAGATGCACCTGGAGACCAGGGGAATGTGTTCCAAAGGAATTCAAGTAGCCCCAAAGTTAGTTATTTTACTCAACCCACCACCTGTTTAAAGAAGGTTAGAGCATGAACCATCAAAGTTTACCTTTTTCAGGCTAGAGAAATGTATCAATGCTCTCCAGGAGGACTAGAAGAGGCAGAAACTGTTGATCCCAACGGGGCTTGGATGTTGGTAGTCCCAACTACAATAGATTAATTGAAGCAATAAACATCTAACAGTTGTGTGTTGTGCAAAGGAATCTTGTAGCACCTATGAGACTAACTAAAAGAAAGAGGCTGGTAGCATGAATTTTGGTAGACTTCAATCAACTTCCTCAGATGCATGAGGGAGTAAGCTGAAGTCTATGGATGTTATCACATGGGGAG
>CM034701.1:384121577-384136398 GCA_020142125.1 Phrynosoma platyrhinos
AAAAAAAAATTAAACTATTCCCATCTTCTATACAATTAATATGACTGAACTCCCAGTTTAATGTTACTACAATACCAGGAATCTGCATCATTCACTTTGCCTCTTGGAGAGGTTAGAACCGTGGCCAAGATAATAATAATAATAATAATAATAATAATAATAATAATAATAATAATAAATGTTTTATTTATATCCCATTCCTCTGCTGGGCAATCGGAGCAGTGCTATATTGCTACCTAAGATATATTGTTACCTAAGCAGAAGAACATAATGACAGCATCTTCTCCTCTGTTCCACATCTTTTTTAAACAATAACAATGAGGTAGAAATTTACACCACACCTGAGGCCAGTTTAGAGGGTAAAGGCCAGGCCAGGTCACATAAAGAGCATGGCCCATACAGGCTGAAGTGTGAGAGCTATAATTCAAAAAAAGAAAAGAAAAGAAAAAAGAAATTTTCCAAGTACTGTACTTACCTCTTCATAAATATTTTATAGGAAATATTATCTTAGCAAGACAGTCACATTGTCTTAAATGTACCATGCTCCATTACACAATCATTACATCATTCAATTCTATTTCATGGTTCTGGATACCTCTCTCTCTCTCTCTCTCTCTCTCTCTTTTAAAAACACATTTCTCTCTTGAGAAAGGAAAGCTTATTTCCTGGCATTGTACTACACAGCAGGCACTTTTGTCAATTACTTTGCATTCCAATGTGCCATAGCAGGGTTTGGATGTCATTATCAATGTGAATTTCAAAGCACAAATTGGAGTTATTTCTTTGATAAAATAAAGGCTAAGAAAAGTGTTCCACATGATCCAACAAAGCATAGATCCAGTCAAGAATCAGTGAATGATGACTTTGGGAATGTTCTAGATCCACTCTGAGCAGCCTTCAAACTGTTGGAAGATACACCAGATTCTGCACCTGTTCTCACTGCTCTCTTGTTCACTAAAGAGAAAAGAGGCTTAGAAAGAGGGAGATTAGGAAATTGAAGTTTGTTTCCTGTCTGTTTGTCTGCCATCTATCCCAAGGCGTTATGGATAGAGCACATCATCTGGTTCAGCCAGGGTTACTCAAATGACTTCCCTTCATTCTACAAAAAAGAAACAACCCAGGCTGACCACCTTTCTTTTTCTGGCCTCTGCCATGCACTCTATCTTTCTCTTTTTTCATGGAGGACATACTGAAGCCTGTCTGCTTACTATCTGTACAGTTCTAGAATAGTTCAGCCAGGATCAGGCTGTTCCATCTAAAGAATGGATTTCTCCTGCTCCCTTCTCCTTATGCCTGGAATGTCAGTGAGTATATTGGCACAATGAGATGTAGCAGAGCTCAAGGGCCTTTCAGGTCAGCAGCAGCCCTCCTACTAGAGTGATGCCAACTCCTAATTCTAGCTGAAAAATAGCTATAATCAGTGGGGTGGCAGATACAATGGGGAAATGCGTAGGCTGGCATCGTGTTACTAACATATGAAAGTGTAATTCCACCTTATCTTTGCATGCATATGTATTTTATGGGCTGTTGTGAAGGTTGATATTCCCTTCCTTCCTCGGTAATGCTCAAAGTTGTCCCCGAGACTCATTATTGTGTTCATGAAATATATGCCCCCATGGCAATTCCATAGCTGTCTTGAGTTCCTATATTGGGAGAAATGAGGGAGCCCTGGTGGCGCAGTGGTTAAATGCCTGTACTGCAGCCACTCACTCATAAACCACAAGGTTGCGAGTTCAATACTAGCCAGGGCTCAGGCTTGACTCAGGCCTGCATCCTTCCAAGGTTGCTAAAATGAGTACCCAGCTGTTGGGGAGCAATGAGCTTACACTTGTATACCGCTTAGACACTGCATAGCACGGGATGAAGCGGTACATAATTGAGGCTGCATAAAATAATAATAATAATAATAATAATAATAATAATAATAATAATAATAATATCCACAACAACAATGACAGTTATATTGCAAACAGAGAGCAGAGGGGATCAGAGAAGTGTCTGTCTATGTTCTGGACCCTGAATTATGTTCCCATGGCTAGATGCAAACTGATGGCACCATCCACTGAGTTCTTCAGAGAAGCCTAGTGGATCCTGGCAGAGGATTTCCACTTTCTACATTGAACTATGGGAGCATAGCCAGAGGCTTTCCTCATCCTTCCACTCTCTATCAAACACAAAATGGCAACTTTAGTGGGGAGGCTAGATACAGTGATACAGTTAATTTGGGACTGGTAACAGGAGAGCTGTAGTAGCGTTCCATGCATAGAATTCTTGCACTATGCTAGGCGTCCTGACCATTAAAAGGCAGCACAACAGAATCCATTAACTGGTTTGCTGAAAAAGGTTGACCCACGCTCCTTGGTATACTGCTGAGATATGGAAACCATGCTTTGAAGCTTGGCTGATTCTAGAAAAACAACTTTAAAAGGAGGCTTTTTGTCTTATGAATATTTATACACTGCCTCCAAGTGTCTGTGTTGTCTCTGATTAAATGCTGCTACTCCATTAGTGCTCCAGGAGCTAGTATAGCCCTATCAAAATAAACAACAGGTAATGGAAAAGACCTCAGCAGCATTATTAATTACCTTAGCTGTCACTTAGGCAGTGCATGGGAGGGAAATGACAGATAGCAAGACATGCAGTGGTAATAAGAGACTGGTATGACCCATGCTACCTCCAGGAGGAGTTGTAATACATCACTGTTGCTTTGTGGCAATAAAAGATGGCTTTCTTCACTGTTTTCAAGAATGATTTGGTACAAGATGTATTGCTGGGGTGGGGGGGATTAAATAACTCAGGATCAAAATGAAGTAAGAAGGGGAAACTGTGGAGGTTAAACTTTATTTTGTCTCTTCATGGTGCTTCCCTAGCATATAGAAGGGAAATCCCATATGTTAAATGGCACTCTTATGCATTAAAAATAAACACTCCATTATGGAGTGAAAAAGAGGAGAAGTAGAGGATCAAATGGCTGCTCAAGACTTGGATGTTATTCTTAGCTATGAATTTTCCATTTGTTTCAATGACAATATTATTTGGGGGAAAGCTCTTGATGTACGTTCTCTTGAGTACTGCCACCCTTTGAGATATGGTGGCTGGATGAAAGGCTCTTTTCAGTGGTGACATCTATAGTATCAAATGTTCTCCTCAGTAAGGCTTACCTGCTACCTACCTTAAAGTCATTTTGGTGGAAGGCCTGAACTTACATATAGACAGCCATCAGACAGACAGCTATCTGGCTTGAAAGGATTGCATACCAGCATATATGTTGGAGGAAAGACACTGACACAGGTAACAATGCCAGTGAAAGATCCTGATACCAGCTCTTACTCAACGTATGTGCTGGTCACACTTTTACAAGACTTAATAATGCAATCACCATCATCAAGGGTTCATATTCCTACTCATTTGCCAATGAGATATATTCCATTTGCCAGTAATGCTGTACAGTATTTTACTAAGTTTACTAACACAGTGTTCTACTCAGGGAATGAAAAGACAAGAAGAAATGGGGGGGGGGGCTTCATACTAAGAAAAGATGTTGCAAAAGCAGTCAGATGATACAATGCAAAATCAGACCGAATCATCTCAATAAGGCTCCATGGGAAACCAACCACAGAATCAAGAATGGTAGGCATATTTAGAAAAGGTAAAAGGAATGAAGGAAGTGAGCGTCTGACAGATATTTGTGAAGCCAACAACCTATTCATTGCAAACACATTTTTTTCATACAACCAGAGAAAAGGTTATACACATGGACATCACCAGATAGTCAACACAAAAACCAAATAGATTACATAATTGGAAGTAAAAGATGGCGACGCTCCATACTGTTGGCCAAGACAAGATCAGGTGCTGATTGTGGCACAGATCACAAACCACTCATTTCAAAAATAAAAGTAAAACTCAAGAAGAGAACAAGACCAGTCATCATACCAAAATACGATTTAAACAACATTTCCACAGAATTCATTGACAATATAAGGAACATATTTACAGTACTAAGTATAAAAGGTCGTGAACCAGAAGAGCTTTGGTCTGAAGCCAAGGAAATAATAACAGAAGAATGCATAAAGACACTTCCAAAGTTTTTAAAAGGAAAAGAAACAATGGATGAAAGATAAAATACTATGAGCAATAAAGGAAATAAGAGAAACAAAGCAAAAAGGAGATAGGAATAAACTAAGTGCCTTTACAGAAATAATGCAGCTTGAGTCCACTTTAACTGTCCTGGCTCAGTGTTAAGGAATCATGGGAACTGTAGTTTATTGTGGCACCAGAGCTCTCTGACAGAGAAGGCTCAATGTCTCAGAAAATACTACAATTCCCATGATTCCCTAGCACTGAGCCAGGAAAGTTAAAGTGGCCTCAAGCTGCATTATTTCTGGCAATCTGTAAAGTCCCTAAGAACCATGAATGCAACAGTACAATGGCTAGTGCACAAAGATAAGGAAAATTATTACAATGACAAATGTACTGAAATAGAAGACAGCAACAAAAAGGGAAGAAAGATCCTAAAATGCAAAGACATACAACTCAGCACAAAAGTTAGAATCATACAAGCCACTATTTTCCCTATTACTGTTACCGATAGTGCATTTTTCTGAATTTTCATGTGTGTGAATTCCACATGGTCCCAGATGGACTCTGCCATAGACGCCATGTGCCTGCTCCATGTGCCTCCATGGCATGGCAAAGAGGTCATGCCCAAGTTACCTGGAAGGCTGGAATACTTTTATGCCCTTCCACGTGTATATAATGTCCATCTACCAACATACACCTGATGATTTGGGCTGGAAATTCCATACTAAGTTTGTGTGATACTGAAAAAAAATGTGTAAGAAAGTTTTTAAAAGCTGTGGAATGATGTGGAAATCTGACAATACAAACTTGTTATTTAACACAATGTCATCATGGTCTGGAAATAGAATGATTTGTTCATCTTTAAAAGAATGGTATACTATAGTGCCTTGATCATTTCCTACTATAGACTTAGGACGTATCTGCATGGTTTCATCAGTTTTATACAATTTTAAATAATGGATGCATCAACTACAGGTTCAATCTCCCTTATGTGGAATTTCAAATCTGAAATACTCCAAAATCCAAAATTGTCCACACTAGTGGCTGAGATAGTGACGCTTTTGCTTTCCAATGGTTCAATGTGCAAACTTTGTTTACTGAACAAAATTATTAAAAATATTATGTATTATCTTCAGACTGTGTGTGTAATGTATACATAAAACATAAATGAATTTTATGTTTGGACTTGGGTTCCATCTCCAAGGTATCTCATTATGCATATGCAAATATTCCAAAATCCAAAAACATTTCTGGTCCTAAGCATTTCAGATAAGGGAGACTCAACCTCTATCTATCTATCTATCTATCTATCTATCTATCTATCTATCTATCTATCCATCTACCCTGCTTTTTCCCAATAAGACGTCACCATAATATAAGGTGAAATTGGATCTGCAAAACTGCACTGTCATGAAGTGTGCGTGGTTTGTGTAACAAGGCCAGGACATCTGGAGATTAACATCCTTGAAGAGGCCAGGCACTTAATTGTGTATTGGAATGCATCTGTGTATATATGACTAAGCACAATGATGTAATGTACAATGATGTAATGTATGAGCAACCCAGCACTGAGGTTGCATCAGACAATGGTATATAAATCCCACTTAACTGTAAACATGTGTGGATCATTGTAGTTGTGGTGTTGAGGAGAGTCAGTGCTATCGATGTCTGTATAGTGAGCATATCAGAGAGTTCTGTATAGCTCTGTTGCTGTTGAGCTGCTGAGAAGAAAGTATATTACTTCCATCCAGGAACTCTGTTCTGTTTCTGTATTTGTAAATAGTCTTCCTGATCATCTGTAAAAAAATCCCTTCACCATGAGCTGTCTGCTTCTGCTTCCTGATTTCTAAAGGTATCTCAGGTCTGGCAGAGATACTGAAATTCACATTCACGCCTCAACCTCAGTGTGACATATGAGACCCTATGAAATTTTGGTTTTGTCAGTTAGTAAGCTACTCAGTCCCTCTTTGGCACTACCTTTCTGTTTTGATGGGATTGTGTATTCCTATGAGGTAAGAGGCAAGAAGTTATGTGCATGGTTACATGGTAGGGTCTCCCACATCAGACAGACTTTTGCTGAGGAGTCAGTCAAAATGTACCAAGCAAATACTGGGCAGAAGCAATAATGTGAGTGACATTGGTGAAGAATCTCTTAGAGACAATAGGAGTGACATTGTGGCTAACTTTAAAGGAGCTAATACTGTACAGAAGAAGGCAATGATATGTAAGTCTTGAAGTCTTTACCTTATACACCCAATGATAAGACAATCCAAAATGAAACAAAAGATAGTTCTGGAAAATGAAACCCCCCAGGTTGGAAGTTATTTAACCAGCTACTGGAGAAGAGCAGAGGATAAGAATGAGTCGTTCTGCACCTAATAATGCAACTGGACACAAACTGAAAGAACATTTAACTGCTAATATGCACAAAGGTGAAATAAGAGTCTGAACTCACATGCCTTATGTAGAAGGAACATGGAATATGAGAAGCATGAATCAAGGAAAGGTAGAAATTGTAAAATAAGTAATGGAGTATGGATATCATGGACTTCTAAAAAGACAAATGAATGTGTCCTAGAGCAAATCAAGCCAGAACTCTCACTTGAAGTGAAGATGACTAAAATGAGGCTGTCATACTCTGAGACAAGTCATGAGATGTTGTGACTCACTGGAAAAGATGGTAGTGCTTAATAAAATGGAAGGCAGTGCAATGGAAAAGTTTTAATAATCAATATATTTTAACTATCTATGTTAAAAAT
Organism: Phrynosoma platyrhinos; assembly: GCA_020142125.1. Taxonomy (NCBI): domain Eukaryota; kingdom Metazoa; phylum Chordata; class Lepidosauria; order Squamata; family Phrynosomatidae; genus Phrynosoma; species Phrynosoma platyrhinos. The sequence continues at coordinate 384,128,420 of CM034701.1, forward strand.
GTAGAAAAATAGATGCCAAGTGGCCACATAGAAAGGATTCTGGGAGTTGAGGCCTCTGAAAAGGAATGTTTAGAATGTTTAGAGGTAGATTGACCTTTTGAAGGACTGCTGCATGAAGACACCAGAGTGGTATATAGCAGCCATAATAAATCACTGATAGGAGGCAAGACACTCTGTGCAAAGGGGCCCATGGTACCATCTTCTGAGATAAGGGGCATTGGAATGTGGCCAGATGTGCTTTAAGTAGATCATAATGTATTCTGAAATCTTTACTCTTATTGCTTAAGATTCTATATGTTTAAGGTTTGAAATATCCAATGAGGTGTAAGAATTGGATTTCTTTATTTGGAGGTGTATAAATGAAGCCATTTTCTTCTGTTCAGGGCCCCAAACTCTGGAATGCTAATTCCTTTTAGGACTGCTGACATAATAAATCAGTCCCCTCTCTTGCTTTTGCTCTGCCAGTAACTGAAGCTGCTGCTGTGATAACTCACAGATTGGTTATTTCCATTGCAACAGTAGTGAAAAAGGGAGACCGCACTATAGGTGGATTGATTCAATCAAGGAATCAAGGAAATCATGACTATGAGTTGCAAGAACTCAGCAGGGAGGGCAGTTGAAGGCTAAGAGTATGCCTACATGGGCTAAATAAAACTGTTTCATCTAGTTTTCACAGTGAGCTGTCCAAATGATGTATGGGATTATTGGAGCCAAATCCAGACTTTTCATTGCCTCAGGCTTTAATCCAGATTTATCCTGGTTTCAAGCAGAAAATCCAAATATTTGAGTGGGGGTGGGGAGTGGTGGGGTAGAGAGAAAAAATCCTGGAACAGCCATGGTCATGGGGCAATGTATGCTGTGATTTATCAGACTGAAGTGTTTTTGAAAGGGATAAATGTATAGACAATTATCCTAAATTCACCTCAGAGTGTGTAGACAAGCCCATGGTCACTGTGGATCAGGGCAACCTGATGGTAAAATCAATTTTCCTGTCAGTGTAAACATGCCATAGAGCTCTTGAAAATCTCTCATTCATAGGGTTAATATAAGATGAAGTAGACCTGACAGCAAATAACAACTGCTACATTCAGTATTCTCTGTTGAACAGTGCTAGTGCTGTAATTTGGGAAAGTACACTGTATGGAGAATGGAGCTACAACACATTGTTTTTGTGTGCTGTCAAGTTGTTTCCAAATTATGGTGAACCTAAGGCAAACCTATCAGGGTTTTCTAGGGCTGAGAGTATGTGACTTGACCAAAGTCAACCAGTGGGTTTCCATGGTTGAGCAGGGAACCAAACCTTAATTTCCAGAGTCATAATCACTACACCATGCTGACCCATACAATTCTACCAAGTTGCTGTCACTATGTCTATAGGCACACACTTAGTTTCCCTGTTTGGAAAATTATTGGATGATTTCCCCCCCCCCCCCAGTTTGACAAGGGTTTTTGTTTTGTTTTGTTTTGTTTTGTTTTGTCTTGGACTAATTTAACATTAGGACCAGCATTTTATCTTTCAAGAGGTAACAGTCCTAGCCTCATATGTATCATACGTATTCCAGCTAGGGATGGATGAAAATTTCATTTCTGTTTATTGTCTCTAGGGGGGAATTAAATTTGGGAGAAAGCAGAACTGGCAGTTTTGCCCATTTGTAATGGCAATGCATTTGAATTGTTCCCTTAATGGAAAAGTCTCATTGGATTAAGTAGAAACATATCTACAGTACAAACACTGGCACTTTCATACTCCAATATCTATCACGACATGTCCCAAAAGATTCTGAAAGCTGTGAGAGAACTGAGATTAATCTGTTAGATAAGAGATGCCTTCTTTGCAGAATTAAAATAGTGAAGTTTCTTATGAGACATGGACTATTAAACCAGTTTAATTTGGTGGAGTAGATATGCCCACAGAGGATAAGAGAGAAAAGTTTTGAACAGCTGGTTGAGACAGTAAAGCATAATGCATAAACACAATATTGGAAGGGTGCAAGGAAATGAATTCTTTCCCAATACTTTCCCCAGCACAACTTCTGACAGAAGGCCTACAGGAAATGAGAAAGATGCATAATGAATTTTTAAATATGACTCCATATGAAAGCTTCTTGCCTGAAATCATTGGATGACTTACTGCACAAATATGTTTGAAATCCATAAACATGAAGGGATCTTTTGAACATTTTCCTTTTAGGATTATGCCACCAACTATATCTTGTACATGCTATTAATCATACCTTTCCTTCTTCAAGGGATAAGCAGAATCAAAATCTATTGATCCTGTAGTTCCTGTTCATTTCCTTGTGTTTTTGTATTCTCTGTGTAGATGAAGTGGATCCAGTTTCCATTCAGGTGGCCAGGAGTGAAGGGGTGTTCTATGGCAGAAGGTAAACAATATTTGATGAAACCTGGGGTCATTTTAATTATTATTCTATAGCAAGAAGCAACAGATACCACTGGAAAGGGTGACCAAGGAGCATGGGGAGCTATCTTGTTAGAACTTCACAGACCTCCAGTCTGTTTCAAAGCACATCTCAAAGTGATGATGTGTACTTCTAAAGTCATGCAGAGTAGATGAGTTAATCCAGCCTAGGCACATTTAGAAGGCACCTAGTGAAATCATTGAAATTAAGTTAGCCATGACTGCCTTAAGATCCATGCATCTTTTTGACCAGGATCAAATAGTATAGGTTCATTGACAGAAGATATTCCACCAGTTGAACCAGAAGGGAGCAGTGCCCCCTCTTCTGCCTATACATCATCAAAATCTGTTCTAGAGAGTGAGGGAGCCCTCCAAATCAGATTTATTGATGGAACAGAGGGTTGAAGATAGATAGATAGATAGATAGATAGATAGATAGATAGATAGATAGATAGATGATAGATAGATAGAGTTCTTAAAACAATAGGAGTAGTTTGGACTTCAAATGGTTGTATGTTGTTGTGTGCCTTCACGTTGTTTCTTAGTTATGATGGCCCTAGGGCAAACCTATTATGGGGTTTTCTTGGCAAGTTTCTTCAGAGGGGGTTTGTCACTGCCATCCTCTGAGGCTGAGAGAATGTGACTTCTCCAAGGTCACCTAGTGGGTTTATATGACTGAGCTGGGATGCAAACCCTGCACTGCAGAGTCCTAGTCCAAACAAAACACTACAGCATGCTGCTTTTTTCTGTTTGTATAATTTATGACACGCCATCCTTTCTCATCTTTTGGGGTTTGGTAAAAAATTAGAAGGGGCAACTTTAGTATGTTTATATTCAGTAGTTTGCATCTCTCTCTAAGAATCTAGGCATAACATGTGTTTATGTCATTTTCTGTTTGTTGGTCCTGGTTATGGCCTCTCTCTTCAGGTATCAGTTTGTCTGCAGTCAGTCTGTATTTGTCCATCTGCCATTTTGGACTCTCTCTTCTGTGTTTGAAGAGCACAAGTCATCCTGTGGTGTCATGGAACCTTCAGTATTTGTAAGTAAACTTACTTCCTATGTTTTTACAAAGAAATCTAAACATGCTGGAGAGCCCAATGGCAGTGATGGTGTAGGACAGGTTGTCATTCTCTTTCTGCTTCCAATGTAGATATGGTACTCTCTCACACAGTTCCCAACACTAATGGGAAATCACTGGATGCTAATGGAAAAACTAATATTCTGAACTAGCTTTTGGTAGCTAGTGCACATATCTCTAAGATAGCCAGGGTAGAATATTCAAATAGTGTCTTCTATGTGTACATGGCAGGGGTGGGCAACTGCAAGGGGCTAAGAAGCTGTGTGATCTCCCTCAGGAGATCTCAGAGAACCACTTTTGCTGCTGACCTCACCACCAAAAAAAATTTTCAACCCTAAACAGCCCCAAACATTCTCTACATCAGGGGTCCCCAAACTATGGCCCGCAGGCAAGACCTGGCCCGCCACCATAGTTCTCACTGGCCCGCCACCATAGTTCATTGCCGTTCGCCGCCATTTGCTACCATTTACGCCGCCGCCGCTCGAGCCTGCCACCGGATGCCATTTTGGCTTCCAAAATGGCGTCTGGAGTTGTGAGTATGCACGCGCAACACCGCGCGCATGCGCCCACCACCGGATGCCATTTTGGCTTCCAAAATGGCATCCAGGGTCATGTGCATGCACGTGGCGTTGCACGAGCATATGCACTACTCGGATGCCATTTTGGCTTCTTGGACGCCATTTTAGTGTGCACATGTGCACTACTCAGATGCCATTTTGGAGCACCTCCAGCCCCCGGGAAATCTGGGGACCAACGAACCGTCCCCCAGATCAAAAAGTCCAGGGACCCCTGCTCTACATGATATAAAGACATTTTCACCATGGTCTCTCTGCCCCCAAAGCCATTATAGGCCTGAGAAATTCCCCCTTTTTTAATAACAGGAAGTGACCCAGAAATCACTTCTTGTTCATTTTTGTCTTTTCTTTATGGCCCAGGAGTTCCCAACAAATGTGTCAAGGTGCCCCCTATTTCCCTTAGAGGTCATCTGGAGACATAGAACCATAGAATCATAGAATTGGAAAAAAACAAGGGCCATCCAGTCCAGCCCCATTCTGCCATGCAGGAAGACACAATTAAAACACTCCTGGCAGATGGCCATCCATCCTCTGTTTAAAAATGTCCGGAGAAATAATAATAATAATAATAATAATAATAATAATAATAATAATAATAATTTTATCTTGCCCCTCTGCTTAATGCAACCGGGGTGGCTTACAATATTAAAATATACATTCATATCCCACGATCCCACGATCTTTAAAATACTATGCAGGGGTATGTCTTGCATGCTTGCACCTCCTCCTTCTGGCCATGTGGCAACTGGGAGATTCTCAAAGTCCAAGAAATTTAACAACCATTTGCAACACAGAAAGATACTTCTTTTGCAATCCAATATGTCTCCATCCTTTGTGAGGCCACAGGCTCCTTTGTAAGTAAATAAGTAAGTATACTTTATTTTTGTACCCCGCCTTTTGCCTGGGCAATCAAGGGGGCTAACAACAGTTGCATATATAAAACAACTCCACAACAAACAATAATAGCATAGTAAAACAAGTTACCCGCCCCTTTAAATTTACATATGATGCTAATTTTTTTTAAAAAAAAATAACTGGCATATTCACACCAATGATTATAAAAATGACAAACATAAAACATAAGAATCTAAAACATAAAAACATAAACAGATAAAAAGAGGGAGAGACATATATTGTATATGATCTGTTCTATTCAGGGAAGGCCTGCCGGAATAGATCTGTTTTGATGGCTTTTGTGAAGTTCTCCAGACTAGTTGCTTGACGGATCTCCTCCGGCAGGGCGTTCCATAGTCTGCGAGCAGCGACAGAAAAAGACCTCTGGGAGGTTGCTATTAATCTAGTTCTCCTTAGTTGCAGTAGATTCCTCTCAGAGGATCTGAGGATGCGGGAAGGATTATATGGGAGGAGAAGATCCCTTAGATAGGTTGGACCTAGGCCATGTAGGGCTTTAAAGGTCATTACCAACACTTTATACTGTGCTCAGAAACCGATAAACAGCCAGTGAAGGGATTTCAAAATTGGTGTGATGTGATCCATTCTAGATTTTCTTGTGACTAACCTGGCTGCCATATTTTGTACCAATTGTAGTTTCCAAACTAGGTATAAGGGTAGCCCCATGTAAAGTTGTGCGGTTACCTGTGCAAGTACTGTAGTTTCTAGGTGCTTTATCTCCAGTTTATAGTTAGGCAAAGGACTTTTCTTTCTTCCAAAGGGGCTACAAGATCCTTTTGCATACAGAAGGTTGAAATGTAGGACATGTCCAGCAAAAGGAGAACCAAGTCTTCTTGCCCTGCCTATGTTTCCACCCTATGTCCAGGAGGAATTCCAAAACATCCTCCATTTTGAGCAGGACTAAGAAACATAGATTTAATAATTATAGGCGGGTGGGTTTTTTAAATGGAGGGCATTCCAGAAAAATGTAGGATATGACCAACTAAAAGCTAAAACACTACTATAAAATCATGCTTCTTAGTCATGCTCAAAAACAAGGATGTTCTGGCATCTCTCCTGGCCCAAAGGTTGAACTGTAGGACATGTCCTGGAAAAGGAGGACCGAGTCTGGTCACTCTGACTACGTTTCCACCTTCCATCCAGGAGGAATATCCAAAACGTCCTCCATTTTGAGCAGGACTAAGAAGCATGGATTTACTGTTTATAGGAGTGTTTGTTTATTTTTGGCTTTTGTTTGGTCGGTCGTGCATTTCCTCCTCCCCGAATGTCCTACATTTTTTGGGGGGCATGCCTTGTCCTCCTTGGCAATTAGGACATCTGGTCACCTTCAGTCTCTCTCCTGTGGCACTTTTCCTTTTTTCCTGCCACAAGCCCTCATTCGCCTTGCAAAAAAAGCGGGGAAAAGTGAGCTCGAGAGAGGGAGCGCGCGCATCCCTCGGTGCCTCTCAACTGCCAATCAGGGCAACTGTGTGTTCCACTGTTGAATAGCTCTTACTATCAGGAGGGTCTTCCTAATGTTTAGGGGGAATCAGAAGCATCTTTAATTTGGTGTCACCCAGTGCAAGTGACTGGAAGGGGCTGTCAAGAGCAGTGGTGACAGCCTGCTCTGCCCCACCTCTCACTGTCTTCCTTATCTAATCCCCTTCCTGGCCAACCAGCCACCTGCCAGCCATCTGGATCCATAAAAGGCTGCTGGGAAGTGGTGGTGGCAGTAGTGGCTACCACCTACCCTTCCACCCTCTCTCCCTTCCCACTGCTTCACTCATTCAAATGGCTGCCTGCCCATCACCTGCCCAGATGCTGAAGGGCAGCCTGGCAAGTGAGGCAGTGAGTAGGAACAAAAGGGGCATGCACTTTCCCACCTGCTCCAGTGCCTTGGTGTTAGGCCTGGAGTTTATGACTTATGGCTTTAGCAAAAAATATGGTTCAGGCTACATTTTGCATTATAGACTTGTAGGCCTTGCTTGTCTTGTTAGAGAATGGGGTCAAGGAAAGTTCTCCCTGAATCTCAATGGTGCAGGGAGGTGGAGGAATGGCATCCAAGTGCCAAAGGATAAGATGCTCCAGCTTTAAGCAGAGGCTGGATGGCTATCTGTTGGCGATGCTTTAATTGGGAGTTCCTGCATGGCAGGGGGTTGGACTGGATGGCCCTTGTGGTCTCTTCCAACTCTATAATTCTATGATTCTATGAGCTTATCTCACCACCTAGTTAAACAACTCAGTAATTGGCATGGGAATATTCCCCTACTTTTGCTTGACCCAAACTCTGCAGGTGAGATGACATGATATTGTACAACCAGCATTAGAAAGAAGATATATAAGATGGTGTTAAACAAAAGCTTCTGCTTCTCAGGCATTTGCAGCTCTATATGGCCAAGTGTTATGTCTGCTTAAATTTCTGTTTCTCTTATATACCTATCTATCTGAATCTAGAGTGTGTACATATGCCTTAAAAGTGTGTATGTATGCCTTGCCTTTCTTTTATTTTACTTGTTTATTAAATAGAACAGTCTTTCTTGAGACTGTGGTTATTTCACCTGCCTCATACCCTGAACCATCAGAGCAGTGCACGGATGAAGCGGGTTGGACAACAACTGGAGTGCGAATGGCGAAGGATTCATCTTTTATCCGACAGAACTCGCCTTAGGAGCCATCTTGGCTCCTATAGGGAGGATTTACGTGCAGCGCAGAGATCCTACTGTACTACACATATTGCATCTGCAGAGTCCCACCCGGCAGAGCTGTTTAGGGTGGTCGGGGAATTGACAAAGGTTTCTCCTGCGTCAAGTCCCCTACTTAATCCAACAACAGCCTGCTGTGAGGCATTTAATACCTACTTTGCAGATAAAATCTCTCGGATAAAGGCCGACTTGGATGCCAATGTTTTGGCAGAATCTGTAGATGAGGTGTCCAGCAACTCTGCTGATGGTATTTTACTGGATCAATACTGTGAATACCGATGACGTGGACAAGCTGCTTGGAAGGATGAGGAAGA
>CM034701.1:384139266-384156660 GCA_020142125.1 Phrynosoma platyrhinos
CTATGATTCTAAGATTCTAAGACCAGAAGAGTGCTGCAGTCAACCTTTCCCAATCTCTGAGTTTGAATAATAGCATTGGTAGAAGCAGCTATGACAACAGAGTTCCATCATTGTAGCTTTGTCTGCAGATGCAGTTGATGGTGGTTCCTCCTCTTCCTGCTCCTTAACGTAATAATTTTTTAAATCATTTTCTTAATTAGTAACTCTATCAGGTTCTTAGAATGGGTTTTACTCTTTTTATTGTTTTATTATGTTATCCCTTTTGTCTTTATTGTGAACTGGTTTGGGGATTAAAAACAATCAGAAATGTACGGAAATAAAATATATATAAATAATGTTACATTTCTATCTGTATGTTTGTTACTGTGACACACAAATATAGTTAGGTGGATTTTCATCAAATTTGGAGAGCATGTTTGGGATGGTCTGACTCAGAATCAAGGCTATGCAGCATACACAAAATTCACCTTGTTGGTGTACACACTGAGAACGTCAAAACATTAAAAAGTACATAAAGCTTTTACATGGTGATCCTCTACCCAAAAACATTGCTGAAAGTGGTCTGTGCTCTATGAATTTTTGAGTGTTAGACCAGGACTCCAGGAGATCCAGGTTCAAATGCCTGCTCAGCTATGGAAACCTGCTCAGGGTCACCATAAGTCAGAATCAACTCAAAGGCATAGAACAACCAACCAACAAACAATGGGATAGTTTGCAAAGCAAATATATAACTAATATATATAACTAATAACATTACTTTTCAGATTCATTCCAATAGTGTCAGCTTTACTGGAAAGGGAAGAGGTGCTCTGGATATTTTCTTTCTTTTTGTTAACCATTTGAAGAATTGTAAGTGAGCTTCTTGACAGATATATAATGGCTTTTAAGCTATTTTCCCATCCCCTGTTATTTTTACTTGAGAGCTGCTCACAGACAGGATCACTGCACTGCATATCCTATTTATTTAGATTATTTGCCAACACACCATCCAAAATCTGAGGAAATGAAAATAAATGAAGATCTTCTGGAATGCAAGGATATGTGGTTTACCCTTTATTTATCCCCTCTGCTTCCTCTTCATATAGAACAGATGAGGTGTGATGAGGGGATCACCCACATGGAAACAAAACAAAACATCAAAGCATCTTAAGCAAAACAAATCACTTTCTGAACTTCTAACCTTTGTGGCAGATATAAAAAAGAAAAGGGTCAGGAAATAATGAAATAATTGTTATATATGCTTAAACTGCACATTCTGATTTCTCATCCATCTTTAGTGGGTTGAGAAAGTTCATGGCTGTCTGCAGAATTCTGACCTCTGGACTTACCAGAAATAATTGAAAAATATAGGCCAAATGTCTTATGCACTATTTTGGAGGATAGAAGTGGGTGGCAGCTGAGCTAAAAATTTCTCTGAAGTCAGGTTTATTAAAAAAAACTAATCTGAGATGCCTCTTTATCTCAGTCCTTTAGAAAAGAAGCCCACTTTGCAGAATTTTCAATAAATACACACTCTCATTTCCCCCCTTTTTACTTTAAAATTAAAGGTAAAACTCCACGCCCTTTGAACCCACCACACAAAATTCAAGGTGACCATGTTTAGTTAACAGGATGCTGGAGGAAGAATTGTTGTGTGCCTTCAAGTTGTTTCTGATTTATGGCAACCCTAAGGCTAGATTTTCTTGGCAATATTTGTTCAAAAGGGATTTGCCATTGTCTTCCTCTGAGGCCAGGAATGTGTCACTTGTGCATGATCACCCAATAGGTTTCCATGTTTCAGCATGGATTTGAATGCTGGTCTAGTCCAACACTCAAACCACTACATCCTGTGGGTTTTGAAGGGAAAAGAGTGTGTCCCTTTATTTTATTTGGATAGAGCTTGGAAAATTGTTTTCTGAATGTTATTCATTATGTGACATTTTACAAAACACTGCAAGTTAATGTGTGTTACTAGCTCATTACATTGTTCATTACATTACTCATTGATGGTCAACCATGAAATAATGAGGCTAAGAACATTTGGTTAAATAAGGGCCAGTTTATTTGACCTAGAGCCTATTGAAGTTGTGTGGAACCTGGAAAGGACCAGGAATGGGAGGCAGCCTGATGCAGGATCAGTTGAGCTAGGTATCATCATCTGACTACCCCCTTAGCCTTCCCTTGGGCAAAACATCTGAGTCCCAAGAGCAATCCAATAACTGGGTAGCTCCCTCGCCAGCCATTTACTGGAAGACAAGCCCAGGGTACTCCCCCAAGTCACAGTACTGTATAAGTGAAAGTAAAAACTCCAATCCACATTAAGGATAGATTCCTTCTCCATCCCCTGGGTCACAAGACTTAAAAAGGCAGTTCCAGGGCCCTTTGTTGTTGTTGTTAGCTGCCCTCAAGTTGGCCCCAACTCATGGCAACCCTATGGATAAGACATCTCCAAGACCCTCTATCCTCCACTGCTCAGCTCAGCTCCTGCAGATGTAGACCTGTGATCTCTCCAACTGAGTCTATCCATGGGATCTTTCTCTCTTTCTACTTTCCTCCACCTTTCCCCTAATCTTCACCAGAAGGGTGTCAAGGTGTACAACAAAACTCTTCTAGTCTCTGCTTCACCTGCCATGAATCAGGAAAGATCAAAGAGGCATGTGAATGGGGAGACTAGCCTTAAAAAACCACTGGCTCTGCCCTCTCTATGCACAGCATCCTGGCCTCTATTCATGGAGACAATGATGGTCTTTATCTGGGTCCATGACCATATTACTTTTTCATTACTTTTTTGCGGGGGAGGGGAGGGGAGGGGAGGGAGACTTAATGTTGCTAAGACAATGGCATAAACATTTTTAAAAATCCACTCAAAATGCCTCTACCCCTCCAGAAAAAGTAACTTCTTAATGCAATGTAGGACATATCCTGGAAAAGGAGGACATCTGATCCTCCTGCCCAGATCAACTCCCTCCTACTGCTAATTGGCTAAGGCCCACCTCGTCCTCTGTATAAGTATGGTGGAGAACTTTATGCTCTCATCACTTTGAAAAGAATCTTGGCATGCATTGTACATCACATCTTCTCTTGGCATTGCACCTGAATGGTGACTTCATTGTTGTTATTATTTACTGTGAATTCAATTTCAACTTCTGGCAAACCTATGAATTGGAGACCTCCAAGAATCCTGGTCATCAGCTGCTCTGCTCAGGCCTTGCAAACTCAGGGCTATGGCTTCCTGGGTTGAAATAATCTTTAATGCAGTTTTCCCTTTTAATTTTACATTGTTAAACATTGTTGTCTTTTTCAATATATGCTCCATATGATATATTCTTCATATAAATTAAAGAGACCTGGGTATTAAAATGCAGTCTTCTTGCATCCCCTTGCTAACGGGAAAACATTCTGTTTCTCCATGGACAAATTCCCCCAAGGCTCACTGTGTCCTGTTTACATGATGGAGAGCCAAAGCCCCAAATTGAGTGTAGGTTGTCTTCATGATAACCATACCTGATTTGAGGATTCTTCCCCTTAATTCACATTTAAATAACTCAACTTTTGCTGTTGGTTTTTGGTTGCCTTCACAGTGACAATAGTGGCTGCCTTCACTCTGCAAGCTGCCTGGTGTAAGGAGGAATTGCGGGGGGGGGGGGGGGGGGGGGGAAGAGACCCTTTCTATAGATAAATGGTTCCTTTGTTTGTTTATTAAACTTTATTTTTACCTTGCATAACAATCTCCAATATTACATCTTTCTAAATATTCATAAAACATAGTTTTAAATATGCATATTTACAATTTGACTTCTCATAGTTCATCCAGCTTGTACAAACTTTTATCACTTAAACCTTATTGTCTTCAATACAACTGCATAATCTTTCTGTTCCTCTGAGTGTTAAACTTTCAAGCTTAATTTATTCCTTTGTTGAACAGCTCTTACTGTCAAGAAATTCCTTCTAATGTTCATTGGAAATCTACCCCCCAGTAACATAAAACCATTAGACCTGATACTAGCTCTGGAGCAACAGGGAACAAACATGTCAGTCTTCTCTTCACCAGGCTGAACGGATAGCTATGTTGGCTATATAGCAAATCCAATAGCAACAGTGATACCTTTATTAGAATAACCAAAATGCCCAGTATACATGTTGCAAGCTTTCGAAGCTCCATTGGCTTCTTCATCAAACAAGGTGTTAAAAAGCATGTTCTTCATATCTCTTATCATCTTCATTGTCCTTCTCTGAACTCACACCAACTTATCTATCTCCTTTAAATGAAGCATTCAGAATTAAACACAGTACTCCAGGTGAGGCCTGACTAGTGTACAATACATCATTTCTCTACTGTTAAGTTCTTTCCATCCACTTTCTTCATTGGATTGATTTATTTTGTCAGTTCTTCTGAAAATGCATATGCATTTCTGTCAAAATATACCCATCATTTGTTCATTTTTTTTTTTTTGGAAAAGTAGGATGTATTTATGTATTTATGTATTTATTTATTGGCTGAGTGCCTTTCCAGATGTATGTATTTTCAAGCATTTCCCCCACCAAATAAAGTCTTTCCCTGTGCACTTTTTCACAGTGTATGTGCTCTTTGTACATACCATTTCCAATTGTGGTAAAGATCCACGGTACACGGTACATGTTGGGATTGCTTTGCATAACAGATGTTCTTTCTGCTACGGCAAACGTGGATGCTGTGGTTTGAAAAATAGGTTCAGGTTTCTTTGAGTTAATCATTCCTCGACACCCTCTCCCCTCCCTAGTTTCTAAAACAGTGATTAGTTTAGAACAACCTGCCCTGTTGCCAATGATGTCTGTTTCCATGGTAGCAAGAGCTGAATCTGGCAGCTTAGTTATTAGGGAAAAAAAAGCTCTAATAAATTTCAGAAGCAGACTTCTGGAAATTATTTTTTTTTCTTTGCTTGTACTTCTTCTTTTCTTTCCCATTTCCTTCTTTTGTTTCTGGTGGCGTTGATTTTTCTAAAGATCCAAAAGCCTCTGATGCGCATAAGAGGATGAGATTTGGCTTTAAAAAGAAGTCTCCTGTGAATGTTTTGATAGGTCTTTCCATTCATCACTATGAACTTTATCACATGGGGGGAAATGGGGAAAAGCCAGGATTAAAAAGGCATTTTCCTGGCAAAGGCCGGAGATCATGGCAAAGATTTTCAGATGACATCACGATTAGAGAGGACTTATCCCAGGAACAACCAGGGAATAACCTGTGAATAATTTGTTCCTGGTTATTCCCTGGTTATTCCTGGGATAAGTCCTCTCCAATCACAATGTGTCTTGCCGCGATCTCAGAACTTTGCCAGGAAAATGCCTTTGTCCCATGTCTTGGAAAAGCTGTTTGAGATAGGAGAGAAGTCTAATTTTTATGAAGGTGGTCAGCGCATGTCTGGATCATGCCATTGCAGACCAGTGAATGACAAAAAGTCCATATAGGCTGCATCAGCAGAAATAATCCAGTTTGACACCACTTTGATTGCCATGGTTCAATGTGAAGGAATTCTGGAATTTTAGTTTACTGTGACACCAGAGAAGGCTAAACAAAACTACAATTCCCAGAATTCCATAATATTGAGCCATGGCAGTTAAAGTGGTGTTCTGCAGTGTGGGTGCAGCCATAAAAAACTAAAATATGTGTGTGTATGAAAATGTAGCAACAACCATGGCAATTAAAGCCACCCTGGTGGGGCAGAATGTGGATTCACTGGAGGTGCAGCCCAGTGATCACCATGGTTGAAGCCCACTACCTTTCAATCACAATCTTAGGGCTTTATTATGAGCCCCATTTTCACTATATTCCATTTGTGAATGAAAATGCAATTATACCTGTTTGTATTCACTGCATCACCACACATCTTCACAATCACCATCACACTCTCTTCCTGACTCCCATTTAACTTTGCCTCCTGCCCTATTCTCTACCTAGCATTCCTTCCAGTTTTTACATTTTATTTTTATAAAATAAAATTTTATCAATGTCCAGCAGCTGCACCATTATTATAAAATGTCCAGCAGCATCAGTAGATGCTAAATCAGCCACCCAGAGCCCGCAGCACTGTCCCACAGTAGTGGTCTGGCTGGCTGACAGGTGACCAGATGAGGGACAGGCAAGCAAGGCAATCCGCTGCCCCCCAACAACCCTTTTCAGGCACTCACACTGAGAGACACTAGATGGAGTGACACCACTGGCCAAAGCCACTTCTTTCTGGCTCTAATCACGGTTGAAAAGCTGCATGTAATAATCTCCTAACATCATTCTTGTGCAGTGCAAATCACTGGCTTAAGTGGTGGTTACTCTACACCACCCTGCTGCTGAAAGCCAGCCTTGTGCAACTAAATGTTTTTATGTGAATGTGTTTAGTGTTTGCCTAGTCCTCGTGAATCAAGTGGTACATGCAAGGAAGTGATAAATACTTACACAATATCTAAGAATGTGAATATCTGACTATGTTTCTGGAGGCCAGGGTTTGAATCCCAGCTCGGCCATGGAAACCCACTGGTTGACCTTGCGCAAGTCACACTTTCTCAGCCTCAGAGGATGGCACTGGCAAAGCCCCTCTCAAAATACTTACCAACCCCCCCCCCCCTTAGGATCACTGTGAGTCGGAAACAACTTGAAGTCACACAAGAACAAGAATGCATCACTGCATATGCAACATTTACACCTCAGAACTCTACTAACACAACTGTGAACTGAATATAGCAATTTCACCAGGGTCAAAAAAGTATCATGGTGGATGGCATCCACTAGATCTTTTAAACTAGACCTACAACCAGCATGGTACAGTGGTTTGAGTGTTGGACTACAACTCTGGAGACAAGGGTTCAATTCCCAGGTTGGCTGTGAAACTCACTGGGTGACCTTGGACAATTCACACTCTCTCAGCATCAGGGTAAGACAATGACAAACCTCTGAACAAATCTTGCCAAGAAACTCACATGATAGATTTGCCTTAGGGTCACCATAAGTTGGAGACAACTTGAAGAAACACAAGAATAACAACTTCAAATAACCTTGTAAAGTTTTGTATTCACTGTTAAATTATGATTGTAGCACCATATCTTCCCAAAAACCCACCTTAAAAGCCAGTCAGCTACATCAGCTGAAGGACTAATGTGGCACTGATGGGCAGGGCGCTAAAGGACTGTATGTTCAGCTCCCTTCCACCAGTGAGACATGGACTGAAAAGCAGATACTACAAAACTCTGCAAAGCATCCTGTTGCTGCTTTCTGCATTGCAGCTTGCTGGCAGGAGGGAGTTAGATGCATGATCATTCAGTGTTCTTTCACTAGCATTTCAGAACTACCTTCAGTTGGTGTGACTGCCTGGCTTTTAAGGTGGGTTTGAGGGAGTCGGAACAGGAGACTGATCACAGGTATGTCATTGTAGCTACCTCTTTCATGCAGAATCTCAGCCTGAATATGTAAGGGAAATTATTTGAGTATAAAAAATAGGATGCCTTCCTTACTGAACTATCCAGCTCCCTCCATTACAGAGCCTAAGTAGACAATAACTGCAATCCTACATAGTGAGAGCAGAGTTTAACACTCTGCCAATGGTTCTGTATTCCTCCAATCACTGGAAGGCAGCTTTAAAGAGCCTGAACATGCTCTCATGGCTGTTTACCAGTGGGGCAGTAGGAGGGAGAGAAATGATTAACCAGTATCCGGCTGCAGTTTGCACCTGAGGGAAAATAACTGAGGTGGTTATCCCAAATCTACAGTGACTTGCTAGGTGGATATTATTTAAGGGAGAATCTCTCTATCTCTCTGTCCAAGAATTAAGATCTACTGGGCAAACCCTCTTCTGTGTCCCATTGGTGGGGACAATACATGGTGGAAGGACATGGGGGAGGGCTTTGTGGTTCCCCCAGCTATGAAATACCCTCCCCTTGGAGGCCCAATTGGCACAAACATTGGTGTCATTCTACAGTCAGCCATCTGTATCCACAGATTCTCTATCCACACATTCAACCATACACAGCTTGATATATATATATATTTTAAAAAATACAAATTCCAAAAGGCAAACCTTGATTTTGCCATTTTATATAAGGGATACTATGGCACTTTATTTAATGGGACTTGAGCATCCATGGAATTTTGTATCCGGGGGGGGGGGGTCCTGGAACCAAACCCCAACTTATTCCAAGGGCCCACTGTACAACCAGCTCAAACATAGCTTTTTGTTAAAGCCTTCAGTACCTTTTTATGATCTGTCAAGCACAGGCTGATTTTTTTCTGAATTTTTTGAAGCAATCCATTATCCAATGTATGTTTGCAATACGATCCCTTGTGTCTCTTTCTTTTCTCAACCCAGCTTAGACATCTGACATTTTTAATTCCATATATGGTAAAAGTCATTGTTGTAGAATTTTGAGCATCACTTTGCATTATGTTTAATTGGTTTTAAATTGTCAGCTTTAACTGAGAAATGTTTAAACATATTTTAGTCTTCTAAAATCATTATTATCCCTAATTGTTGTCCATTAATTTTATTGTAAACCACTCTGCTATCTCTGGATATAGGGTGGGATAAAAAAAATATTTATACAAACAAATACAGGTTTTCTTCTTCAAAATTCTTCTCCCAACTACAGAAATGATGGTTGGGTATCTCTGTCTTTTCCTCCCCATACAGTTGACAGCAAGCTGTGGCCACATGTTTCAGCTCTTTAAAGCTATTGAAGCATGAACATTGCCTAAGGATGTAGTGAATACCTAATCTGCAATATCCAAATAGAAGATGTATGTGTGGATACCCTATGGCTATGTGCACATATGTGACCAACAGGATTCTATCCTTTGTACCTTCTGCTGGTTGGCAAGGGTATTGGGATTAGGTGAGTGATGGCCCATCTCACCCAAAAACTAGACTACCACTGACACAAAACAAATATATATATATATATAGAGAGAGAGAGAGAGGAAATACGACAGATGGAGGGAAAAAAACAGAAAAGAAAAATCACAGTGAAAAAAAGAGAGAATGTCAGAAGGCAGAGCAAAAAAATAAAAATGCACAAATACCCAAGACACATGCATAGTCAGCCACCTACATGTATACAAAAATACACACAGAGAAACCACACATATGCCTTTTTGTCTTTCCCTATATCAGTCCATGGAGCTTCAGAGCTTAAATGGGAATTTTTAATTGTGACAAACAATTAATTTCTGAGATTCAGGTAAAGCCTGGGCTAATGACACCAAAGTAAGCATTTCTCTCAGCTTTCAGCTTAATGCACTCAAAGTGCTGTTGAGCTGATAATGCAACAATTAATTATTGCCTGAAAGCCAAAGGTATAACAACAAGTGTAGCAAAACTGCTGCAAAATTTCTGGATGCCCATTGGCCATGCTGGCTTTTGGATTCTAGGAGTCGTGGTCCAAAAAGTAGCTTTTTCAAGTTCTGCTGCTACCATATCTTAGTTGAAATATGATTTGCTTTTTCTTATAAAGATAAGAAGATGTAGCTGGAAAGGGAGAGAATTGTGCTCTTCAAGGATTCTTTGGAATGTTTGACCTTTACCTTCACCCTTTTGTTGTTAGCTGCCCTCAAGTCGGTTCAGACTCATGGTGATCCTGTGGATGAGACATCTCCAGGAATCCCTATCTTCCACTGCCTTGCCTAGCTCCTTCATGCCCTTGTCCTCTGACTGAGTCTATCCATCTGGTTTGTGGTCTTCCTTTCTTTTTCTTTTTTTTTACCCTCTACCTTACTTAGCATTACTGTTTTTTCTAGTGATCTGTGCCTTCTCATTATGTGGCCAAAGTACGATAGTCTCAACTTGATCATCTTTGCTTCCAAAGAGAACCCTGGTCTGATCTGTTAAAGAACCCATTTGTTTGTCTTCTTTGCTGTCCATGGTATCCTAAGTCCTCTTCTCCAACACCACATTTCAGATGAGCTGATTTTCTTTCTGTCTGCTTCCTTCACTGTCCAGCTCTTGCATCCGTACATGGTAACTGGGAATACAATGACATGGACAATTCTGACTTTAGTGCTCAGTTATATGTCTTTGCTCTTCAGTATCTTTCCAGTTCTTTCATAGCTGCCCTTCCCATTCCTAGTCATCTTCTTATTTCTTGACTGCAGTATCCATTCTGGTCAATGTTTGATCCTAGATATGGACATTCTTTAACTATTTCAATTTCCTTGTTGTCTAGATTGAATTTGTGTATTTCTTCTGTGGTCATTATTTTTGTTTTCTTTATGTTCAGCATCAGACCTGCCTTTGTACTTTCATCTTTGACCTTCATTATTAATTGTTCCAATTCCTTAATATCTTCTGCTAATACTATGGTATCATCTGCATACCTTTAATGTGTCTGAACATATATATTTTTAAACAGAAGGCAAGGATATTGGAATTTTTAACAGAAGATCCCTCTTCCTTTTCATGCCAAGCACCACCTACTTTCCAATCTTGTTTTCTATGCTAAAGGCTCAAAAGCCCTGCTTACTCCTGAATTTAGGCTCACAGATTACACTATTTTGATTACTGAAAAAAGAGGCAAATGTTCTGGGGTGGATGAGGGAATCCATAAATTGGAATCATAGAGTTGGAACAGGTTCCAAGGGAGATTATATTCTAATCTCCTGAAGTCCATTCCCTTGAAACTGAAGCACTCCTGAGTAAGGACCATCTAACCTCTGTTTAAATTGTTCTTATCACTGCCTTCTGAGGTAGACAATTCCACAGTAGAAAAGCTCTTACCATCATGAAGTTCTTTCTAATGTTTAGTCAAATCAGCTTTTCTTGTCATTTAAATCCATTGCTTTGAGTGCTATCCTCTGAAGCACTAGAAAACATCTATCATCTTCTTCCTGACATCCCTTGAGATATCTAAAATGGCTATTGTATCACTCCTTAGTATTCCCTTCTCCAGGCTTAAATTCCCTTCTCCAGGCTTAAAAGTTGTATAATCTGAACCCCATATCCATGGATTGGTTACCATGGTTTCATGAACTCATGTCCAGAAATAAAAAGGTCGCTCTAGGCATGTGGATGTCATCCAGCATAATTCTATGGTCAATGTCTGGCAGAAATAGTGTGTTCCCCATTATTTGTGGTTTTCACTATCCATTGTAAGTCTGGGAATGTATCCCCTGTGGATATGGATGTCAGACTGTATTATATGATAAGCAACCATGCTGGTTTCCTTTGTTTTTAAAAAGCAAGTTCAAACACATGCTTACTTTTTTGTTCATTCTCTTTCCCTTTCCTCTGAAGGAGGAGTCTGGTGTGCTTTTTTCTCTAGATGGTTACATGCTGGTTGGATCTGCACTGCAGAAATAATGTAGTTTGACAACACATGCAGCTGCTACTTTCAGCTTGAAGAAAGGAATAGCTTCACAGCAAGGCTTCTCTCAGAGAGGGCTTTAATCTTTGTTGCAAATATTCACAAAGATATACACATAGTACCAGACGTCTGTCTTGAATACTCTCATCTATGCAGAGTAACAAAGTGCTTCACCAACCACCAACCACAACTAACCAACAACAGAGATGCTGACTCTCTCCCATATATAGGTGGTCCTCTTGAGAACATGTGACAGCCATGCACTAATGAAACCTAGCTGCATACCTAGCTTGTCCTATCCATTGTGCATGTTGCATCAGGTCTCCCATGATGCACAGCTTGCCAAATGCTGACTCATGCACCTGCCACTTGAACTGTAGTAACCTTGTTCCAGTTCTTCTCAGTGGCCACATCCATGTCATTTTCCAGACCAAGGTGCCATATGGTCTTGACAACATCAACACCACTAAGGGCAGGAGCATTTAGCAGAAGGTACAGATCTCATCTTTCTAAGGGAGAAAGGGTTTGGGGTCAAGAATGTATCAAGCTATACCACAACCCTCAGTTGTGTAGATTCTGTCCCCCCACCTCTGTTCCTCACAAAACAAAAAAAGGCTGAAACAGAGGCTCCCTGATTAAGCAGCAAAATGGCTACAGATATTTTGGCCAATAGACAATAATAATAGTTGTAACTTTGATGTGGGAGAGAAATTGTATTTTCTTGTGTAAATTATTTGGAGAAACATCTCAGGCTTTTGAATCCCAGGAGGCCTTGCCTGCACCCCAGTTAAAGCTTTTTGCTAGGCACGATTTGCTCACTTTTGAAGAAGTCAGAGCAATGGCCCCAGAATTATGAAAAAAAAAAAATCCCTTTTTCATTCATGAACCACTTAATAAAATAACCAGAGAGACTATTCCTCTTTAACACACCATTGTAATTCATTTTAGAGCTATAATGTTCTCAGGTTCAGACATTAAAAGAACAATAAAACTGCTTAAAGGGTATTTTCTTCAGTTAATAAGCAGACCACAATTCACTAAACTTCTGCAGAATAGCCTGGAATTTTAATAAACTAAAGTGACAATGCTTGGTCGATTAATTTCTATGGTATCATTGAAATTCAGGCACTTGGCCAATTCCATCCCCTCCTCAGTGTTGGAAATATTTTGCCTCTTCCTTTGAAAAGCTGGACTTGGATACTGTTGCTAGTTCACTGTTCAAAGCAAACATGATTTACCCAATTTAGTATAAAGGACTTTAATACCAGTACCCTGAAGACTTTGAGAGCCTGACAGTGACAGCTGGTGGCTCAGATGTTAGTGAGGATATGACTCCACTGTAGCTTTAAAAGGAACTATCCAAGGTGCTGAACACTATTTCCAAAATTGTTTCAGCATGTTGGGTACTGTAGCTTCTTTAAGTTCAGGCAAAAACCCAGAGTGGATTCACTAGTTTACTGACATCACAGCCAGCTGCTACCACTAAGCCTTGAAATATAATGGTATGGTTTGGGTCCATGTTTTTTCCCCATACATATTTTTATTCCAACTACACACTTACTATATCTACACAGTTACATACTTCACAAATATACTTACAAACACATAGAACAAATCCTATCTAGGTTTTTTTTAAAAGGACTGTATCTCCCTTCATGAGTCCAGTTGAGCTCTAAGATTGTCTAAAGAGACCCTTCTTTTTGTCCCACCAACTTCTCAGGTTCATTTGGTGGGAACAGTGGAGAGGGCCTTCTTGGTGGCTGCCCCTAGACTTTGGAACTTCTGCCCTAGAAAGGTCAGAATGGCCCCAACCTTGCCTACCTTCTGTTGGCAGGTCAAAACATTTTTGTGCTGTCAGGCCTTTATAAACTGACTGAGTTTGGAAACTTAATGCTGTTCGGTACTATATATACAGCTGGCCCTCTATATCCACAAATTCATTTCCCATGGATTAAACTACCTACAGTTTGAAAAATATGTTTTAAAATTATAAATTCCAAGAAGCAAACCTTGATTTTAAATAAGGTACACCATTTTACTACACCAGTGAATATAATGGGACTTGGGCATCTATAATTTTTGGTATCCACAGGGGGTCCAAGATACCCCAATGGATACCAAGGACCACTTTAGTCCTCTAATGGATTTTAATATGTTTAATTTTTTAACGTTATAATTCATTTAATTGATTTGTAAATCTTTAAAAACTGTTTATTGAATTTTAAAACAAAACAGCAACATATAAAACCATACAATTGAATGCTTTTTCTTGATATGGAATTTTAAAATCTTATATTGTCTATTTTTCAATGCTTTTGTATTGTATTTAATTTGCATTGTGTTAAATTTGTTGTGAGCCACTTTGCGTCCTTATACTGAAAGAAAAGCAGGATATCAATAAAATAAATAATATTAATAAAATATTAAAATGGTTGCGGTTCATTCTTTACCAACTTCTTCCAGTAGTGCATCTTTGAAACAGTTACAAAGGCTAAACCACTGTTCCATATTCTCACATTCTCTCCAACAACAAGACACCCAGCCAGACCACAGCAACTCAGAGACAGAGGTATGAATAAAGTGAAGCTGAACATTGCTTGGGTGGGAAAAGAATGAAAAGATGGTGGAACCGTTCAGGGGCATATGTAGCTAGCCCAAGATATTTTGCTGCTTGCAATGAAGAAGAAGATACTGATCCACCACAACTCTGATAGCAGGTTAAATGGAGTAATAGATGGAGGCAATCAATAGCTGGAGGTGGGCCATCATCTTTGGACACTGAAGATATTGTTGGCTGTCAGTGGAAGCAGAATATTAAGCTGGATAGATATAAGGGTTTATATGAATCAGGTCCCAGGTTCAATTCCTACAATCTCCAGGGTTATTTGAGTGTGTGTGTGTTTAAATCATAGAATCACAGAGTTGGAAAAGACCACAAGGGCCATCCTGTCCAACCCCCTGCCATGCAGGAACTGAAAATTAAACCATCCCCAACAGATGGCCATCCAGCCTCTGTTTAAAGACCTCCAAAGAAGGAGACTCCACCACTCTCTGAGGGAGTGTGTTCCACTTTAAAACAGCTCTCCCTATCAGGAAGTTCCTCCTAATGTTCAGGAAGAATCTCTTTTCCTGTAGCTTGAATCTGTTGCTCCTGTACTCTGGAGCAGCAGAAAACTAGCTTACTCCATCCTCAATATGATACCCCTTCAAATACTTAGGGCTATCATATCACCTCTTAACCATCTCTTTTCCAGGCTAAACATACCTAGTTCCCTAAGTTGTTCTTCATAGGGCATGGTTTCCAGACCCTTCACCATTTTACTCACCCTCCTTTGGACACGCTCCAGTTTCTCAAAGTCCTTTTTGAACTGACTCATGTTTAACTTGTGGTCTACTAGGACTCCTAGATTCCTTTCATACATAGTCTCTTTAAGCCAGGTGTCCCCCATCCTATATCTATGCATTTCATTTTTTATTTTATTTTTTGCCCTAAGTGCAGTACCTTACATTTCTTGGTGTTGAAATTCATTTTGTTAGCTTTGGCCCAGCTTTCTAATCTATTAAGATCATTTTGAATTTTCACTTGTCTTCTGGGGTATTAGCTATTCCTCCTAATTTGCTGTCCTCTGCAAATTTGAGAAGCATGTCCCCTATTCTTTCATCCAAGTCATTGATAAAGAGGTTGAATAGCACTGATCCCAGGCCAGAACCCTGTGGCACCCCACTGGTCACTTCTCTCCAGGATGAAGAGGAGCCATTGCCGAGCACCTTTTGGGTTCAGTCAGTCAACCAGTAACTAATCCACCTGACAGTTGTATTGTCTAGCCCACATTTTACTATTTTGTTTGCAAGAATATCATGGGGGACCTTGTCAAAAGCTTTACTGAAATCAAGATATGCTATGTCTACTGCATTCCCTTCATCTAGCAAGCTGGTAATTTTATATATATATAAAAAAGAGATCAGATTAGTCTGGCATGACTTGTTTTTGAGAAATCCATGTTGACTTTTTGAGATTATGGCATTGCCTTCTAGATGTTCACAGACTCTCTGTTTAATGATCTGCTCTAGAATCTTTCCCGGTATTGATGTCAGACTGATTGGATGACAGTTGTTGGGGTCCTCTTTCCCCCCTTTTCAAGATGGGGACAATGTTTGGCCTGCTACATTTTGCTGGGATTTCTCCTGTCCTCCAGGAGTTCAAAAAGATTATTCCCCATGGCTCTGAGATTACATTTGCCAGTTTTTTTTAATATCGTTGGATGTAGTTCATCTGGTCCTGGAGACTCAAGTTCATTTAGATTAATCAGGTATTCCTGTACTATCTCTTTACTTATTCTGTGCTGCATTTCCCCTGTTGTGTCCTTTGCTCCATTTTCTTCAGGTTGAGCACCCTTTTCCTTTCATGAAAAGACTGAGGTGAAAAAGATGTTGAGTAGTTCTGCCTTTTTTCTGTTAGAATTTCTCCATCTTCTATGCATAGTGACCTCACCATTTCCTTCTTCTTTTTTCTGCTATGGACATATCCAAAAAAGCCTTTTTATTGTTCTTAACCTCTCTAGAAATCCTGAGCTCTTTCAGCGCTTTAGCTTTCCTGACTTTACCCCTACATGTGCTAGCTATTTGTTTGAATTCCTCTTTAGTAATTTCATCCCTTTTCCATTTCTTATACATCTCCTGTTTCAAACTTAGGACCTTTACAGACTGCTAGAAATAATGCAGCTTGAGGCCATTTTAACTGCCCTGGCTCAGTGCTAAGGAATCATGGGAAATGTAGTATATTGTGGCACCAGAGCTTTCTGACAGAGAAGGCTCAATATCCCAGAAAAAAATACAGTTCCCATGATTCCCTAGCATTGAGCTAGGACAATTAAAGTGGCCTCAAGCTGCATTATTTCTTGCAGTCTGTAAAGACCCTTAGTTCAGTTAAAAGTGCTTTAGTCATCCAGTCCACTTTCTTGTGATATTTTCCATTATTCCTCCTCATTGGAACAGTTTGAGCTTGTGCCTTCCATATCTCCCTTTTGAGAAACTTCCATCCATCCTGAAGTCCCTTCTCCTTTAGTATTCCTGATCATGGGATCACCCCCAGTGTTTCCCTAAATTTATTGTAATCAGCTCTCTTAAAGACTAGAAAGAGTGTTTGACTATGCCTAGCTTCTCCATTCCACTGTATAAGAAACTCCAGGAGAACACGATCACTCCCACCTAAAGATCCCACCAATTGCACCCCATTTACCAGGTCATCCCTGTTGGTTAGGATCAGATCTAAAATAGTTGATCCTCTTGTTGCCCACCTTTTGGACAAAGAAATTGTCTTTGAGGCAAGTGAGGAATTTGCTAGGCTTTGAAGTACTGGCTGAATTTGACTTCCAGCAAATAACAGGATAGTTGATGTCATCCATCACTACTACATCTCTCCTTTTTGAGTGTGTGACCATCTGTTCTAGAAAGCATCATCCAATTCCTCAGTCTAACCTGAGCGTCTGTAGTAGACTCCCACAATAACATCCCTGTTGTTTCCTTCTCCTTTAATTTTTATCCAGATGGTCTCCACCTGATTTCCAGGATTTAAGTCCTAGATCTCTTCACAAGTGTAAACATCCCTGACATATAATGCTATTCCTCCTCCTTTCCTGTTTGACCTATTTCTTTTAATAAAAAGGCTATAATCTTTTGTTCCTACATTCCAATCATGAGACTCATACCACAAAGTTTCAATGATGCCTATTATATCGTATTTGCCTTGTTGTGCTAGGAGTTTAAGTTCACCTTGTTTATTTCCCATGCTCTGTGCATTAGTGTAGAGACATCTAAGACCATGGGTCATCTCCACTTGCTGCCTGTGTAAGACTTTTTGCCTCCCAATGTTGCACCCTTGCATCATTTGCCTTGTTCCCTCTATTCCCTCCAGCGCATGATGTACTCTGCCTTATACAGTCTCCCTCCCCCACATGACTCAGTTTAAAGCCCTCTGGATCAAATTTTTGAGCCTATTGGCAAAAATGTTTCTGCCGACTGTGAGATACAACCCATCTCTTGCCAGAAGTACACCCTCATGGAACCACAGCCCATGATCCAAGAATCCAAATCATTCTT
>CM034701.1:384172880-384185987 GCA_020142125.1 Phrynosoma platyrhinos
GTCTCCATTCCTGTGAGGCAACAGGCCTCTTTGCAGGCAGAGAACAATAGACCTCTCAAGAAGCCTCCTTGTTTTTGCATCAAGAATAATTTGGTAGGCATGTAGAACATAGTTCTGAATGAAGAAGAATTCTGGATTGAATGGGTCTATTCTAATTGTAACTAACTAACAAGATGCCAGCTTAGTAGCAACAACTGCAGCAGTTGTAGCTGCTGAACTTGAGAGGTTGCTAACTTTTTTTCCAAGCAGGACAGGAGATAGACTGTAGGGCTCTCTCACTCAGTTAATATCTCAAGCCATAGAACTCTTTCTATAAATAGGGATGGCTTCTGCAGCAAAACACATTTGCATGTATAAAATCAAGCTACCCTAATTAAGGTAACATATTCAGTCGAATGCATGATAGAGTAACAACCATGAATAATTTTGCTCACTCAGCATGACAACTAGACAGAAGAGATGTGTTGTATGAACTCACTACCCCATGGGATTAAAAACCCAACACATATTTTGCGACTTTAGGAAAGCAGACAAAATAGTAAATTGCCATTTGTAGAAACATTCATACAACAAAAGGAAGCCTGTTGTAACAGAATTCTACATGAAATGTTTAAGGATATGTATAATTACTGCTAAAATGGTTAACCTATGTCTCCTCTTCTCTCCTTCGGTTGCTTGATGTCATACCGTGACACTGTTGCTTTCTGAGTTTATACATGTGTAAATTCCCCTACAGATGTTCTTGGACATTTTTCTGCAATATGAAGTGGCTGTTTTTAGTACAAGGTTGTGGAAATGGAATTGCTCATGCAATATATTGCACATGGATGCATTGTGCATTGATGTGCACTGGTGCTCATTTCGCATTGGGTATGCAGATGTGTGTGCACATTTGGAGTTGCAATGCACTAGTGAGGTGGTGTTGGGTATCTCTCTGTCTTCTGGATGCAGAATTGCCACCTTTTATTGGTAGAAAATACAATATTTTGCAGAAAAATACAATTTTTTGAGCAACATGAATTTTTGGTGATTTTTTTCAGTCTTGCCTAGGAGAAAAAAATGTTCCTATAGTTGACACATATTTTGGCAGAGTGTTTTGAAAACATGCAAATATGGGCAAGATCCTACATCAGGTTTGAATAAGGTATGTGCATGTGGAATTAAGCATTAATTATGATGTGCAACCCATGTGTTGAAAGGCAAAGTTGTACAACTGAATGCATGCCCAAATGTGTAACCATTAAGGTTGCCATGTTGAATACAGATAACTTAAATACAGTAGCCCTCCATAGCCATTGAGTTTTTTTTATCCATGGATTCAAGCATCCACAGCTTGAAAATATTTATAAAATCCATAAATGCCAAAAAGCAAGCCTTGATTTTGCTGTTTTATATAAGGGACACCATTTTACAATGCCATTGTATTTAATGGGACTTGAGTATGCATGGATTTTAGTATCCATGGGTGGTCCTGGAACCAAACTCCAGTGGATACCAAGGGTCCACTATGTGTGAGACACCAACAGTGTTCTGGTCAATGCAACATAGCTCTCTGAACAACACAACACAAACACTGAAAATCATGTAATCACTATTGTCCAATTTGTGCTTAAATGAATTTAGGTTAGATAGACCTATCAAGTTAAGCAAAGCCATTAACATTCAAGGCTACTGATCATGTACTAACCATATGGAACTTCAATTTTCAAACACACTGTATCTCTTGGCAATTTGCCACAACTCAGCAAAAAAGCACATACTTTGGCTGCATCAGTTTCAGTCTTTGGTGTGAACACATAGGGCTGGGAAACACCATTGTCTGAAAGCAGGGGAACTACTGTCAGTCAGTGGACATATTACCCAGACAGATAACTAATGGTCTGACTTGATGTAAGGCAGCTTCTGATGCTCCTGAAAACCAAATAATGGGAAGAAATTGAAACAGATGTAGCTCCCCACCCCATCATTTTTATTGAGGGATTGAGAGTCCTTGCCATTGACAGATAATTCTGGTTTCTGTCTGGGGTCACCATAATCAACTTCTCATCACCAAAGTTCACAACTCATTGTTGTTGTATGCCTTTAAGTCATTTTTGACTTATGCCAACCCTAAGGTGAGCCTATCACAGGGCTTCCTTAACAAGATTTATTGAGAGGGGTTTTGTCATTGCCTTCCTCTGAAGCTGAGAGAATGTGACTTGTTCAAGGTCATCCACTTGGTCCCCAGAGTCATACCCCCTTTGCAGACTGCACTTTGTGCCATCTTGGAGGCAAGGAACGGGAAGGGCAGCCTCACACTGGGCACCCCAACTCCTTCCTGAGGACGTAATCGGAGCGCCCGTCATTGCACATGACAGGAGCTCCAATTATGTCCTTCCGGCTCAGCGTCCAGACACGCTGAGCTGGAAGAGACGCCAAAGAGGCGTGCGACGCCTCTTGCAGCACCCTTTCCATGCCTTGCAGGGCCAGAAAAGGAGTGGATTGGGGCCGAGGAGTGTGGCAGCCCCGATCTGTGGCTTCTCAGGGTGGTCCATGGCCATCCGTCTGCAGAGGCCCATAGTCCCACACTCAAGCCTCTACACCACACTGGCTCTTTCCCAACTCATGATAGTGATTAAACCAGGCAGGCATTGACATCAACACACCACTTAAAGAATTTCAAGTATGGGAATTTCAGGATATTTACATAGGAATTGAGAGGGTTCTTTTGGTACACTTTTCAGGCTATTTATTATAAGTATGTTTAGATTTATTTATACATGTATATTCTCCTCAGGGAGAAACACATGAATGCTACAGCAATTTCAGCTTATTACATTCTGTGACATTAGATGTAAGATATCATATTCAATCTAATTACTGCATGTAAGGCAACTTATATTAGCATATTACCTCATACAGCCATCAAGATATTCATCAGGACATTTCATCTTAACAGTTTTACTTACCCAATTATCCCTGACAAGATAATCACATAATTTGTGGGACTATTTCTCTAAAGAGTCTTCTCTAGTTATATAAGCTCAAGGGTTATTTTTCTTGCTAACTCTTAACAACAGTTGTAAATACATAAGCACATATCCATTTTTAGTATAGACTTGATGTCCATCTTATCAATATCAACATAAATCAGCATCATACAGTATCATATCATCATATGTGGTATTGTTTCATTTCTTAAACTTGGCATTGTTTTAGGACTTGTGCTAATCCTGCCTTGCTTGTGGCTGTTATTTTGCAACTAAAAATTAGGTATATGAGCAGCTATCCCATGCTTAAGGTAATGTCACTATGGCCCAGAATTTGTATGTACTTATCCTTCAATTATTATTTTTTATTCCTTTCTGCTTTTCTCATTCTCATTTCAGTAGGGGGTCTGCATGTTCTATTGTTGTTGTTGTTTGTTAACTGCCATTAAATTGACTTCAAATTATGGTAACCCTATGAACAAAAGACCTCCAAGTCATCTATCACCTATCAGGCCTTGCACACTCAGGGCCAAGACTTCTTTAATTGACTCTCTCCAACTGGTGTGCAGTCTTCCTCTTTTCCTATGGTCTTCTACCGCACCAAGCATATTTTATTCTCAGAATAGTGTATAACATGTGATCATAGTAAAAATTTAATGATAATTCATGTATTACACAAAAATGTTTCTCTGTAAAAATGTTCTCAGCAACAGGGATAGCCTAGGATATTTTACCTGCTGATTTGTTGTTAACTACCCTTGAGTTGATCTCAACCCATGGCGACCCTATAGATAAGACATTTCCAAGACCCTCTGCTTAAATCCTTCAAACCATACCCATGACTTCCTTAATAGAGTCCAATCAACTGGCATATGGTCTTCCTCTCTTCCTACTTCCCTCCACCTTTCCCAGAATTATTGTCTTTTCCAATGAGTCCTCCCTTCTTGTCCTCCCTTCTTGTGATGTGTCCGAAGTATGACAGCCTCAGTTTGGTCATCTTGGCTTCCAGGGAGGTTTCTGGCTTGATCTGACCTAGGACTTAATTGTTTATCTTTTTGGCTGACAACGAGATCCTCAGCACTCTTCTCTAGCACCACATCTCAAAGAAATTACAGTTGCTGCTCAGTTTTCATGGGGGATCTGTTCTGGACCCCCTCCCCCATGAAAATGGAAACTCGCATATATTCAAGCCCCTTTGGCTTGAATGGCTGCATGCTCCTGCGTATGAGGAGTGTGTATGCACCACGGGTCCTCATGCCATTTTAGACAATGGGGCTCACTTCTCCATCAATAATCAAGACTGTGGACTTCAAGTTTGTGAAAACAGAGGGCGACAGTAATTTTCTTCCTATCATCTTTCTTAACTGTCCAGCTCTCACCATGGTAATAGGGAATACAATGGCTTGTATGGTAATAGGTAATAGGGAATACAATGGCTTGTATGAATCTAACTTTTTTGCTGAGTTGTAAATCTTTGCTTTTTAGAATCTTTTCCAGTTCTTTCAAGGCTGCCCTCCCCATTCTTAACCTTCTTCTTATTTCCTGACTGAAGTCCCCATTTCTATCAATGTTTCATAGAATCACAGAATCATAGACTTCGAAGAGACCACAAGGGCCATCCTTTACACCCCCCCCCCTCTTTTTTATTTTTTTTGCCCTAAGTGCAGTACATTACATTTCTCCCTGTTGAAATTCATTTTGTTAGCTTTGGCTCAGCTTTCTAATCTATTAAGATCATTTTGAATTTTCATCCTGTCCTCTGGGGTATTGGCTATTCCTCCTAATTTGGTGTCATCTACAAATTTGAGAAGCATGCCCCCTATTTTTTCATCCAAGTCATTAATAAAGAGATTGAAGATCACTGGGCCTAGGACAGAACCCTGTGGCACCCCACTGGTCACTTCTCTCTAGGATGAAGAGGAGCCATTGCTGAACACCCTTTGGGTTCGGTCAGTAAACCAATTACTAATCCACCTAACAGTTGTATTGTCTAGCCTATATTTTACTATCTTGTTTGACAAGGGGGACCTTGTCAAAAGCTTTACTGAAATCAAGATATGCTATGTTTACTGCATTCCCTTCATCTACCAAGCTGGTAATTTTATCAAAAAAATAAGATCAGATTTGTCTGGCATGATTTGTTTTTGAGAAATCCATGATGACTTTTAGTGATTATGGCATTGCCTTCTAGATGTTCACAGACTCTCTGTTTAATTATCTGCTCTAGAATCTTTCCTGGTATTGATGTCAGACTAACTGGATGATATTTGTTGGGATCCTCTTTTCCCCCCATTTTGATTATGGGGACAATGTTTGCCCTCCTCCAGTCTGCTGGGACTTCTCCTGTTCTCCTGGAGCTCTCAGAGCTTATTGCCAGTGGCTCTGAATTACATTTGCCATTCTTTTAATATCCTTGGATGTAGTTAATCTGGTCCAGGAGACTTAAATTCATTTGGATTAACCAGGTATTCCTGTACTACCTCTTTACTTATTCTGTGTAGTATTTCCCCATTGTGTCCTCTGCTCCATTTTTCTCAGGTTGAGCACCCTTTTCCTTTTATGAGAAGACTGAGGCAAAGAAGGTGTTGATTAGTTCTGCCTTTTTTCTGTCCCCTATTAGAATTTCTCCATCTTCTCTGTGCAGTGGCACTATCATTACCTTCTTCTTTCTTTTGCTGTGGACATACCCCAAAAAGCCCTTTTTATTGTTCTTAACCCCTCTAGCAAGCCTGAGCACATTCTGTGCTTTAGCTTTCCTGACTTTACCCCTACATGTGCCAGCTATTTGTTTGAATTCCTCTTTAGTGAGTTTGCCCCTTTTCCATTTCTTATACATTTCCCATTTAAAACTTAGTTCAGCTGAAAGTTCTTTTGCCATCCAACCTGGCTTCTTGAGACACCTTCCATTTTTCCTTCTCATTGGAATAGTTTGAGATTGTGCCTTCAGTATCTCCCTTTTGAGAAACTCCCTTCCATCTTGAACACCCTTCTCCTTTAATATTCCTGACCATGGGATCACTCCCAATGTTTCCCTAAATTTATTGAAATTAGCTCTCCTAAAGTCTAGAATGTGTGTCTGACTGTGCCTGGCTTCTCCTTTCCACTGTATAAGAAACTCCAGGAGAACATGATCACTCCCACCTAAGGATCCCACCACTTACAACCCATTGACCAGGTCATCCCTGTTGGTTAGGATCAGATCTAAAATAGCTGATCCCCTTGTTGCCTCTTCCACTTTTTGGACAAAGAAATTGTCTTCAAGGCAAGTGAGGAATTTCCTAGACCTTGAAGTATTGGCTGAATTTGACTTCCAGCAAATATCCGGATAGTTGAAGTCACCCTTCACTACTCCATCTCTCCTTTTTGAGTGTGTGGTCATCTGTTCAAAAATTTGGAATGACCTGTCAGGGGAGACTCACCAGATTACATCTCTTGACATTTTTTTAAAAGCAATAAAAACTATTCTCTTCCAGCAGGCCTTTCCAGACTGACCTCTGCCCTGAACTGAACTAACTGCCCATTTTATGTACTTCCCCTAGACATTGCTGCTATTATTAACTGTTTTTAATTGTTTTTCAGTTATAGGGATTTTATTGTTATAATTTTATATTGAAGGGCGGGTGGTCTGAAGTGGTGGTGGGTTCGGGGATTGTTTTTTGTTATTACTTCTGTATTTGTTTTAATTTTTGCTGTTACTCACCTCGATCCTCAATAGGAATAGGCAGGATAAAAATAAATAAATATATTATTATTATTATTATTATTATTATAGAAGTTCTGTTTGATCCCAGGTATGAGGTTTCTTTTACTATTTCTATTTCTTCATTATCTAGGTTAAACTTGTGAAGGTCCTCAGTGGTCATTATTTTTGTTTTCTTTATGTTCAACATTAAGCTTGCCTTTGCACTTTATTTTTTGATCTTCCTTAGTAGGTGTTCCAAGGCTGTGAGGTTTTCTGCTAGTACTATGGTGTCATCTGCTTATCTTAGATTGTCTTCCTCCTATTTTCACTCCTCCTTCTTCTGTGTCCAAGGGCCTCGGCAGACGACTCAATTGAGCCGTCTCCGAGGCCAGGAAGAGGAGGGGCCACCGCACGCGCGGCGGCCCTTCCTCTTCCTGAGGTCGCCCTGAATGTTTCCGGGTCACCGCACGCCAGACGCGTTCAGGGCGACCTCCCTCCACAGCATCCGGACGCGCTGTGGAGGATAAGTCACAAAAAGGGTGCCCGCCGCTTTTAGGGCGCTCTTTTTGCGACTTATGAAAGGAGTGCCTTTTTGGCGCTCCTTTCAGGGTCGCCGGGGAGGCGCCGCGGTGAGGCTGCCATAGCCCCGCGGCGCTCCGGACCAGGGCGCTCCAAACGCCCTGGTCTGCATCCCCCCTCAGTCTCCTTTTCTTACAATATGTTCTGCATATTAGTTAAACAAGTAGAGTGATAAGATGCAGCCTTTGCCAATTGGGAACCATTCTGTTTCTGCATGTTCTGTTCTGACAGTAGCCTCTAGTCCTGAGTACAGATTCCTCATCAGGACTATCACATATGTTGGCACTCCCATGTCTTTAAGGGTATTCCATAGTGTTTCATGTTCTATGCTGTCAAAGGCTTTGCTATAGTTTATAAAGCACATGCTGATTTGCTTTTAGAATTCCCTGGTGCACTCCATTAGCCATCATATGTTTGCAATGTGGTCCCTAGTGCCTCTTCCTTTCCCAAACCCTGCTTGGACCTCTGGGATTTCTTTCTCCACGTATGGTTGGAATCTAGGTTGCAGAATTTTGAGCCTAATTTTGCTTGCATGGGAGACCAGTGCTATGGTTCTGTAGTTGGTGAAGCATTTTGTATCTCCTTTTTTGTGGATGGGGATGTATATTGACCGCCTCCAATCTGTTGGCCATCATTTTGTTTTCCATATCTGTTGTCATATGTTTGTTAGCACTAGAGTTGACTCTGACAATGTGGATTGTAACAGCTCAGTTGGAAGATTGTCTGTTCCTGGTGATTTGTTGTGGTTTTTTTGTGTGTGCTTTTTTTTTTTTTTTTTTTTTTTTTTTTTTTTTTTGCTATTTCTCTTATTGCTGTTTCCACCTCACTTTTTAGAATTTGGGGTTCATCTTCATATGGCTCTTCATTTCATGTGTACTTCATTTTGTCATTGGACTGCCCTGGGTTTGACTTTGCTTTAGAGGAAGAGCCAGACTCTGGGCCTGAGGAGCAGACAGATCTTGGGTTACCTGGAGACTCTGTAGACTCAGACGAGATGCAGGAGGCTACAGAGGGAGAGACAGACTCTATGCTTCCGGAACTAGGACCTGTGGGGCGAAGACAAGCCAAGGAATCCTTGAGGCATTCATCTAGGCTAGAAGCCAAAAGGTGAGCTAATCGCAATAATCTGAGGCATGCTGAGGCTTTAAAAAAGGCTCCAGCTGATATGATTCCCTGCAGCCAACAATTAGTCTTGCAGCCTCCCTAGTTGCTGTGTATCCTGTTCTCTGCTATCGGATTCCTGTTCTCTGATCTCTGGAACTGCCTTGTGACTATGGTTCTGCTTCCCCCTTTGCTGTTAAGTACTGGACTCTTGTTATGTGACTTTTGGAGTGGACACTTTACTACTCCTTCACTTACTACTCTGTGGTGCTGTCTTCAGAAGAGGTAAACAGGACAGTCATCTCTTTTGTACAATTCTTCTGTGTATTGCATCCAGCATCTTTTTATTCTTTCCTAGACTTGAATTTTGTTGTTTTTATTGTCATAGAGTGTCACGGCCCTTAGTTTGAATTTTCCTTTGATTTCTTGGATCTTGTAAAATAGATCTCTTGTTCTTACCTTTTTGTTGTTGTCTTCTGTTTCTCTGCATTAGCCATTGTAGTAATTTTCTTTATATTTTCACACAAGCTGTTGTACTGTTGCATTCATAATCCTTAGTTTGTTCTATCTCCCTTTTGTTTTTTCTCTTCTTTATTGCTTGTAGTGATTTTTCTGTTTTCCATGTTTTTTTCTCTTTCTTTTTGTTTATTGAATGTGTTTGTCTGCATTTCTCTTTTATTATGTCTCTGGCTTTGAACCATAGTTCCTCTGGTTCTCAGTCTATTATTCTTAGTAGTGAGAATCTGTTTCTTTTATGTTGTCAATAAATTATATTAAGATATTATTTAGATCATATTTTGGGATAATCACTGTTTTTGTTTTCTTCTTGAGTTATACTCTTATTTTTGATATGAGTAATTTTTGATCTGTGCCACAGCTGGCACCTGGTCTAGTCTTGGCCACCAGTATAGATTTCTGCCATCACTTACTTCCAATTATACAATCTATTTGATTTTTGTGTTGACATCTGGTGATGTCCATATCTAAAGCCTTCTTACTGGTTGTATGAAAAATGTGTTTACAATGAATGGGTTGTTGGCTTCACAAAAATCTATGAGATGCTCACCTGCTTTGTTTATTTTGACTAATTCAAATCTGCCCTCTCATTTTGATTCTTCTTTGCTTCCAACTTTTGCATTCCAATCTCCCATGATCAGCTTGACATCCTGTGTTGTTATGCTGTCAATTTTTTCCTGTACTCCTTCATAGAATTTATCTTCCTCTTCTGCCTCTGCGGTTGGTGTATATACTTGAATTATAGTGATGTTCATAGGTTTACCATGGATCTTTACTGAAATGATTCGGTCTGATTTTGCATTGTATACTCTGACTGCTTCCCATCCCATTTGACAGTGTCCACCCTGGCTAATGCTCAGCTGTTTCACTTTCTTACCTGCTTTTAAAATATCATGATTTCTCTTCCTCCCATTTACCTCCTTCATCCTGACCTTACTTCAATTGCTGAAAAAAATGTTCAAAGTGCAAACATAGTTTTACTCAGCTCAGCAGGAGAGAGAAGAGACGGTGAGTCCTGCTTGCTCCAGCAGGCTCAGGCAAAAACAAACTGCTGCAGCATCTCCTAGCTTTGGAACAGAAAATCCTCTGTTGTGTGACACCAAATTAATTTTTGAGGTAAGCAAAAGGAATAAACACACCTTACAAAAAACAGAATGAGACAGCCCTGCCAGTTAAGATGATCTTTCCTTGAGGAGATCCCCTTCGAATTATACAACTCCTGGAAACATGCACATGTGATTTATCCCTATGAAATGTTGTAGGGCATTCAGAAGGTTAATGCAACCCACACATCCCTGCCAATTGCCCAGCCTGATTTCTTCCATGTGGCAGTAGCTCTTAAATCCTTTAAGCATGTTCTCCAGGGTTGTTTTTATTCAAGGAAACCAGAGAATTCATCCAGGTCTTTGTTTACACATCATATGGTCTCACTACTGAACATCCCTCCCTGATGTACATAGCAATAAGCAAATTTATTTAAATGTCAACAAAGCAATATTTAATAAACAGTGATTTCTTTAACTGGGGGAAGGTCTCGCATGCAACCACTACTTGGCTGGGATGACTGGGACAAAGCTTTCAACTAACAAAACCTGTAAACATGGACCAGATAGCAATCAAATGGTTTCACAATTAGCCCTGGAAAAATTAGTACGCACTTTTTGTTCTGCCAAGTTTGTGAAGTATGAATGTGCTCTTTGTACATCTAATAGTTCTGTAATAATGATAAACCAAAGAGCTTGTTAGATGAAAACACTGCTTAACTACAGAAATGAAAACATTTCAATTGTTTTGCCTCAGATTTACAATGGCCCCTTGAGGCATTCAAAGTGGCCATTAAAATGCCAGTATTTTCTATAGCTGGTGATTTAATCCTTGTTTGCAATCAGCCTACAAATCAGTATGCTGGGTTTCCCCCTCTCTCTTTCCTTGGGAAGACATGAATGTAATCAGAAGAAATTATTTTACCTCTCCCCTCAAGATTCTGTTTATTATTGTTGTGGTAGTCAACTTGGCCTTAACAGGCTGGCCTGTCACAATTCAGGCAATGCATGCTCTATGACTGAGCATATGATTAAAATGAGGAAGAGGATCAGTACTTAAAGAGTATTAAAAATGGATACAGGGATTTCAAGAGGAAAGTGAGTAACTAGGTCTAGGACACTGAGAACATCCTGCATTGGCATAAGTGAGACTGTGATGCTAAAATTGGTGTTGCTTGCCAAATGTCAGGATTTTAGGTCTTGCCATGCTTTCTAGCTATATATGTGCTTTGTTATACTGGTTGATGAGATGTGTTACACAATGATGCTAAGTGGGAAGGTTGTTTATTATTCAGGGGGCTGGATAATGAGCAAATGTGTGGGGAGGAAAAAATGAACTGTCTGCTATTGGGAATGCTTGATACAGAGGAGAAATGAGGGGTAGTCCTGGGAAATGTTTTGGTTTGCAGACAATGGGATGTAAGCCCAGGAAAATTGTTTAATTGCTATTTGCTTTAAATATATTATGTAAATGAAAACTCTTCAGTTTTGGCGACATTGTTATTCTTTGATCAACTCAGGGCCATTGCAGACTGGCCTAAAGAGCTGGCCTGGGGGTGGAGTTGGGGTGGGGTAGCCACACGCTGGCTGCCCCAACTCCACCCTGATCCCACCCTGATGCCGTGTAACCGTTCACATGGTGAACGGCGTCAGGACGCCCTGTTGGCGTAGCGTGCGCACACGCTGTGTCAAAAGGGCACAAAAAAGCCACTGCTGCAGCTGAAAAAATGGCCTTTTGCCACCTCCAAAAGGAGTGGCATTTTACCACTCTTTTGGGGGCAGCAAAAAGTAGTATCAGGGTTGTGGCATGCTTTTGCCATTACCCCGATCTGCTGCTCCCAGGGGTGGCTCTGTGCAGCTCTTTTAGGCCGGTCTGCAATGGCTCTCTGTTTTTTGAATAAAGCTTTCTGACTTGGCTGAGGCTTGTGATTCTGAACTGAAGTTAGCCAGTACACAGCAGTACACGGCACCAATATTTCACACAACTATAGTGTTACAATTCCATTTTAATTGTCTTGACAACATACTATGCCATCTTGTCTATAGGAAGTGGTTGTAAGACTGCTCCCAAAGAAGCCTTCCCTGGATCCCCTGGACTTAAGAAATTACAGACCTGTTTCACATCTGCCA
This sequence comes from Phrynosoma platyrhinos, assembly GCA_020142125.1. NCBI lineage: Eukaryota > Metazoa > Chordata > Lepidosauria > Squamata > Phrynosomatidae > Phrynosoma > Phrynosoma platyrhinos. The sequence goes on from CM034701.1 coordinate 384,184,901, forward strand.
TTATTGAGCAAGGTGATTGAGTGGGCCATTGCCTTTCAACTCCAAGTGATCTTGGATGAAACCAATTTTCTAGATCCATTTCAAACCAGCTTCAAACTGAGATTCAGGGTGGAGACTGCCATGGTTGCTCTGGTAGATGGCCTTTGCCAAAACATCAATAGGGGAAGTGTGACCCAGTTGGTGCCTTTGGACCTCTTAGTGGCTTTTGGCATGATAGATCATGGCATCCTCTTGGAACGCCCGGGACAGTTACGGATTGGAGGCACTGTACTTCAGTGGTTTCATTCCTTCCTCTCAGGTAGATTCCAGAAGGTGATGCTCGGGGACAGCTGCTTGTCAAAATGTGGCATCCCTCAGGGCACCATCCTGTCCCTGATGCTCTTTAATATCTATATGAAGCCGCTGGGAGAAATCATCTGGAGACATGGGTGGGATGTTATCAGTACGCTGATGACACCCAAATATATTTCTCCATGTCGCTGTCATCAACCATGACAACAGATGGTATTTCTCTCCTCAATCACTGTCTTGTAGCTATAATGGACTGGATGAGGAAAAATCGACTCAAACTGAATCCAGAGAAAACGGAGGTGCTTACAGTAGGGGCCCCTAAACCTGGTATTGGGTTGCAACCTCCGGTCCTCAGTGGGGTCACGCTCTCCACTAAGGACTGTGTTTGCAGTTTGGGGGTGTTCCTAGACTCGTCGCTTCACATGACTGGTCAGGAGCACCTGTTATCAGCTTCAGCAGATACGCCAACTGCACCCTTACCTGGAGATAAAGGATCTAGAACAAATAAAGGTTGCCTACCCCTGATCTAGAAACTGGTAATGTCACGACTCGATTTCTCCAATGCACTCTATCTGGGGCTACCTTTATACCTAGTTCGGAAACTACAACTGGTACAAAATATGGCAGCCAGGTTAGTCACATAAATCTAGAAGGGAGCATATCACTCCTATCTTGAAATCCCTTCACTGGCTGCCTATTAGTTTCTGAGAACAGTATAAAGTGTTGGTAATGACCTTTAAAGCCCTATATGGCCTAGGTCCAACCTACCTAAGGGATCACCTCCTCCCATATAATC
>CM034701.1:384230041-384240141 GCA_020142125.1 Phrynosoma platyrhinos
TGTTGAAGCTGTTTTGATGTTGTTGTTTTTTATTTGTTTTTTTCTTTTCTTTCTTTTTTCTTCTTTCTTTTTGTTTGTTTTTGACTATTTATGTTTCTTTTTTGATAGATATGTCTGTAGTTTTGTAGAGTCTGTACAGTTTATGTATTTTTCTTTTTTAAATTTTCTAATAAAGTTTATTAAAAAAAACAAGAGCAAAGGTCTTTTCGAAATTGTGCTTTCATATTCTTACTTTTTGCTTTTTAATGGATATCTTTTTAAATTGATTTTAATTTTGTTGATAGTTCAATTATGCTTTAATTTTTTTACATGTATTTAGTGATGGCAGTTGTACCTGTTTTAATTTTGAAAGCTGCTTTGACTCCCAGAGCTGCAAAAAAGGAGGGAAGTACGGTAGGTAAATAAATAAATATTTTCTGATTTTTCTCCTGCTCCTTCTCTCATTTCCCCACTGGATTATAAAAACCCATTGGATGACCTGGGGCAAGTCACATTCTCTCAGCCTCAGAAGATGGCAGTGGCAAGCCTCATCTGAAGAAACCTCAAAGAAAACCCTATGATAGGTTCGCAAATGACTTTGGGGAACACAACAACAACAACAGGACTTTCAGGACCTGAATCATTCAGTTTGCCTGCCATGGCTGAGAGTGTTAGAATTGTATGACTTCACTTGCTGGTAATTTTCTGAGCCTTAAATGGATAATACAGTAATGTGAGTTTATGATAGGTTATACAGTGATTGTTAATTGCTGGAAATTAACCACATTCCTTAATGGTGAATGAGCAAATAAAAAGGAGTTGAGGCTGCTTAAAGAAAAGGTAAGACCAACCTCTTGGGGAAAGGGGGGAATCCATGGAAAAAGGGAAATAAAAGAATGTTTTGCTTTTGTAATGGATGGAGATTATCACATTAGCTTCACTGCCAGGATAGACCTGGAATGTAACTTTCTTAAGGCGGTTCTCATCACAATTACCCATCCCTGGGCAGTATGCAGCCTGTATGCAACGTGGGCTTCTCTTGCAGCTTTTCAAGAATGGGATTTTCTTGTTCTTGAAAAGATGCAAGAGAAGCCTGGAGAATCCCAGGTTGTATATGGGCTGTATACTGCCCGGTGATGGGTGAATGCAATAAGATCTGCCTTAAGAAAGCTACATCCCAGCTCTATCCTGGCAACAAAGCTAATGTGATAATCTCCAATGAGAAGGTAGCCCACCAAAATTCTGAAATTGCTATGTGCTTTAACTATGCTTTGCTGATCCTTTCTGATTAGTTCTGACAGAGTATACCTCTGATGAAAATCTCTTGTTTCTGAATAAAGTTTTTGTGAGTTTTACTGCTGAAGCTTGAATTTTTGAACTATAGGGTGGCTGGATATGGCACAGCCAGGATGGATCTATCATGCAGCCAGGTAAAGAAACAGCCAACAGAATTGTCAAGAGACTTTATAAATCTGAAAAGAAACAAATCCAAAAGGGGCTAAAAGTTTACTTCAAGTTTTTAAAATGGGTATTTTAAATTTTAAACAAAGAAAGAGGTCCTGCAACCTATTTAAATGTAAACCAGGACCCCTGGAAGCTCCCAAGAAAAGCAATTCACTTTTTTAAAGTGCTTGAGAAAGGGGAGTCTGGAGAGAACAAGACCCACAAAAAGAATGTGCACACCATACTTTGCTCATCCTGCATTAGATCATGGGTTTGGTTAAGTGAAGCATTGATTGGCCTCAGTGTTTTCAAACAGAGGCAATGAAGCATTTAGGGACTGCCCGCATGAGTGATAAAATGTGATTTTGCCCCATATTGAAACCTATCTGTTTAATCAATGCATGTGGTCAACATGTGAGAATCTGGGATGAACTAGACAAGGTTTTCAAGCACAAAGATGGTCAGTATATACCAAAGTCTGAATCATCCATGTCATAATATTTCTGATTTCTGAATGTGATAGTTGGACAGTGAAGAAAGCTGACAGGAAGAGAATTAACTCATTTGTGATATGGTACTGAAGGAGAGGAGAGATGGAAAGAATATTTGAAAATGTTTGTAAAGTGGTTGAGCAACATGTTTTTTGAGAAACCTTAAAAAGAAGATGCAGTGGCTCAAGTGGTTAAGACGCTGACTCTGTTGATTGCAAGATCGGCAGGTTGGCAGTTCGAGACCCAGGTGCTGCATGATGGGTTGAGCTCCTGTCACTAGTCCCAGCTTCTGCCAACCTAGCAGTTCAAAAGCATGCAAATGCAAGTAGATAAATAGGTACCACTTCGGTGGGAAGGTAAACAGCATTTTGTGCAATCATGCTGGCCACATGATCACAGAGTAGTCTCTAACAATGTTGGCTCTTCGGATTAATAATGGTGATGAGCACTGCCCCCTATGGTTGTACACGACTTGACAACATTGTCAGTGGGGAATACCTTTACATTTATCTTTATTAAAAAGAAGAATCCTGAATTACTGAAAATCTTCACAATTCCAGACTTATTCTGCATGAAATTTGAATGTGGTTGTTTTATGTAGAAAACATTTTTTTTTTGGCATAGAAAATAGCATTTTCTTCATGAAAATAATATTTCAATGCAGAAATGTTATATCCTGCACAAAAAAAATGTAATTTCATTTTGTGAAAAATGTCCACATAGTTGATTTACATAGCAAACAGCATTTGTAAAGAAAGTAGCATTTTCTCTGCAGGAATTAATATTTCTGCATTGACTCAATCAAGGAAGGCACAGCCCTGAGTTTTCAAGACTCAAGCAAGGCAGTTGATGACCAAGACCTTTGGAGTTCTCTCATTCATAGGGTCACCATAAGTTGAAATCAATCGGACAGCAAGTAACAACTTTAACCTTTAGAAAAGTTCTACTCCAGAAGGTTTAAGAGAATCATGTAAATTTCCCAATCAATTAGGCACAGGTGGAAAATGCTGACTTTCTGGGGGAAAAAAAACAAGTTTGCTAAAGTACATTAGGTAAAGTGTTTCCTGCTTCTAGAAATCCCACAGTCTGCTGACAAATCCCTCTGGAGCTCAAGATCAATTGATCCTGTCATACAGATATCTTTCCTTGCTGCAGCAAGCCGAGTTGAAGTTTTGCATTATTTAATTAAGGCATAAGCATGATAAATGTGTGTGTGTCTGTGTGTAAATAATCTGAAATATAAATGCAAACAAAAATATAGAAAAAGGACTGTGCTTTTTTTTATCATACCATAGTGTGCTCCAGACAATAACTGAAAGACAAGTACTTGGTTAATCAAAAAGGAAACTGTTACCTTTCTTAAGGCCATTAAAGTTTGATGCACCCAACTGCTAATTAGGTAGAATTCCATCTCTCAAATTACTTCATTATTCCTTCACTATTTACTCACCTAGTTTTCCTTCTCTTGAGTTTATTCTACACAAAAGTGTGCCATTGTTTTTGGATGGCATCTTGCTTAGTGGGAAGAATAAATTTTACTGCTCAACATCTCTCCACTTTTCCTTTGTTAGACTCGGATAATCTTTTAAAACCTCTGCTAATCTACACAAATCTGGAGTCACTCATTATGGCTTAATAGAGGGAGATAGTAGCTAAATAAAGCAAAGGCATTCTTCACACAGTGGAATTCACTGTCACAAGATGTAGCAATTTTTGCCAGCCTCAGAGGAAGACGAAAGCACACACTCTGAACAAATCTTGACAAGAAAACCCAATGTTCAGTTCACCTTAGTCACCATGGGCCAGAAATGGCCTGAAGGCACACAACAGCAAGAGTTGTCTTGATTTGCCACTACTTTGTGTAATCTTGAAAAGTAGTTCTGTAATAAAATGGATGGCTGTAACAGGAAATTAGATACATGGATGGAATAACTTAGGAAGCTGGATATGTTTAGCTTGGAGAACAGAAGTTTGATACCCATCTTTAAATATCTGAAAAGTTGACATGTAGAAGATGATGCAAGTTTGCTTTCTGCTGCTCCAGAGACTAGAATCCAGAGACTATTAACCAATGGATTAATAGAAATGCTATTCAACCTAAACATTAGGAAGAACTTTTTACTGTAAGAGCAGTTCAACAATGGAGTAGACTACCTCAGAAGGTTGTGGACTCTCCATCAAAGGAGGTCTTTTAACAAAGGTTGGATGGTCTAGGCATCTTATGTATATTATCCCATTTGAGGAACACATCTCAGACTCATGAGGCACATGGTACTAGATGGCCATCACAGTGGCAAGAAATATCAGCTTACACCTTATTTTTTTTTTATAGGAACTTCATACATCTCACATTGCATCTCTTAAGAAAATTGAATATCTTGGGTCAAAACACACTGCAGTAATAATCCAGTTTGGGACAGCTTTAACTGCCCTGGCTCAATGCTAGGGAATTCTGGGAACTGTAGTTTTGTGAGACATTTAGCTTTCTCTGCCAAAAAGTTCAGGTGCTACAATAAACTACAGTTCCTAGTATCCCTTACCTAGCACTGAGCCAAGGTAAGTAAAGCTGTCTAAAACTGGATTCTTTTTGTAGTGTGTTTTGGACCCCAGATAGACATGTCAGAGCACTTTCTTATATGGTATTTTTCCACAGATTTCTCCATGTTCCAATCCTCATTGAAGACTTAGATTCTTGACTGTTGATAGCCCCCCACCCAAGATGTCTGAATGAGGTGAAATTTAAAGATGGGGAGATATGGGGGGGGGGACCAATAATCCAGTTTGACACCACTTTGTCATGGCTCAGTGCTATGGAATTCTGGGAATTGTAGTTTTGTGAGACAGTTAGCCTTCTCTATCAGACAGCTTTGGTACCCCAACAAACCACCATCCCCAGAATTCCATAGCATTGAGCTATGAAAATTAAGTTTAATGAAAATTAAAGTGATGGCAAACTGAATTATTTCTGCAGTGCAGATGCAGCCCTAGGAGATTATCACACACACCTTATCCCATCTTTTCCTCAAAGGGGTAGACACACATTTGCCTGTCAAAGATGGGTCTTACTGCATTCTCCTGTGGCCAGGTGTAGGCAGCCCATATCCAACCCAGGTTTATCCCATGGTTTTTCAGGGATGGGATGTTCTCCACCCCAAGGATGAATGTGGCTTTTTCAAGGATGGGATAAGCCCAGGTTGCATACAGGCTACCTACACCTGGCCACAGGAGAATGCGGTAAGACCTGTATTTGACAGTTAAATGCGTGTCTATCCTGTTGGGGAAAAGAGGGGATAAGGTCTGTGTGATAATCTCTCTAGTCTTTTGTTCCTTTGCTTTATGGCCATATTGGCTGAAGAGTTCTGGGAGCTATAGTTCAAAACAGTAATTCTTCCAAACTGTACTCTCATTGCTTCTTGTGTGACATTCCACCACACTGTCAAGCCCATCAGTTAACTAAGGGCCTTTGCAGACTGTCAGAAATAGTGGAAATTGAGTCCACTTTAACTGCCCTGACTCAGTGCTAGGGAATCATGGGAACTGTAGTTTATCATGGCACCAGATCTCTCTGACAGAGAAGGCTCAATGTCTCAGAAAAAAATATAATTCCCATGATTCCCTAGTCAGGGCAGTTAAAGTGGATTCAATTTGCACTATTTCTGACAGTCTGCAAAGGCCCTAAGTTCAGAAATTCAGGCTTCGGTAGTTAAAACTCAGCAAACCTTTTTTCAGTAACTGTCATTGTCAGAACTAAAGAGCAAGTATTAACATTGTCTAATGAAAATACACAATTTCAAAATATTGGTAGGCTGGCATTTTATTTGTTACATACGCAAAACAGCCCTGATTCTCTTTTCCATATCCCCCCCCATCACTTTATATCCCATCACTATCCCACAGTTTGCACCTAAATTCATGTCAAGTAAAATGGAAAAGCAGAACCTGACACACACTTAGCTCTTTGATACGGGGCCCTTTTACACTACATATTATCGAGTTACGATTCCAGTTTTAACTGATTTGGTTCTGTCCTATGCAATTTGGGGATTTGCGGTTTAGGGATAAGTCTTAAGAATTTTCAGCCAGAGACTTCTAGTGCCTCTCCAAAGGACAAGCTGTAGGATTCCATGAGATGCAGTCATGGTAGTTCAAGTGACATCATTGTGCCATAATTATATAGTGTGAAAAGGCCTCTGTTTTAACCTTGTTTGCCTGCTAATCACAGTGATTGATAATAATTTACCCTTCCCAGTCTTTCAGTTGGAAAACGATTCTTTTTCATTATAACAATTCTTATCTGGGATCATATTTTCTTTTAACATAAACAGACTTTTTGAAAAATTTGTTGCAGGATTTTTCCTTATCCTCTCCCTTGTCTGTAAAATGATTTGGAAGAGGGAATCCTCCCTCCTTGATTCTTGTACAAAAATATTGACTTGCATGGTCATTCTTACTTTTATGTTGTGGTGGGGAACATTTTAGCTTCTGAATATTGGACTAAGTGTCATCACCATGTGTAGCCAATGATGAGGGATGATGGGACCGCAGTCCAGTAATATTTATTTTTTATTAAATATTTTTATTACAGTTACATGAAATAACATATAAAAATTTTCTTACATCCATTTTATCATACAAACAAGACACAAAGAAAAAGACAAATGCTATAACTATGATTAACAACTCATATATACCCCATTTGTTACTCCCTTATTGCCTACCTCGGTCAATTTCCTTATTCCTTTATTTAAATTCTTTGACTATCTTAGCATAAAAGGAAGAATAATCAAAAAGTTATTTCACTTTCCTTCTTTCTCTTTCTTTCTCTTTTCTATTCATCTAGTCTTTTATCTAGTCTAAATATAATTTCAGCGTTCTACATATATATATATATATATATATATATATATATATATATATATATATATTCATTCTTTGGAGTTTATTTCACTTCTTCTCTCATAGTTGCTATGTTTCCCCATTTCTGAGAGAAGTGTCCTAATATTTTCCCCCCAATCTTCTAAGTATTTGTTTGATTTTTTTATTTCTCAGACTTCTTGACACTTTATCCATTTCCAGTTGATCTATTAATTTGAATGCCCATTTTTCTACAGTTGGGAAGTCTTCTTTCTTCCATTTTCTAGCATAGATGACCCTTGCTGCTGATAACATATAAAATAAAATTTTACCAAATTTCTTTTCCAAATTTATATCTAATATAATTAAAAAATATTTCCGGTTTAAATTTCAAATTTTTGTTTATCACATTCTTTATTTCCACATATATTTGTACCAATATTTTGTCATCACATGTGAAAAAGCAAACCTTTTTCTTTGTTGCACTCCCAACATTTGTTACTACAATTGTTGTACATCTTACACAACCTGTCAGGGGTTAAATACCATCTGAAGCAAGTTTTGTAGTAACTCTCCTTTAAATTTTGACAGAGGGTATAACTTAATCTTTTTTTCCATGTCAACTCCCATTGTTCAAAATCAGGTGTATACCCAAAGTTCTGCAACCGTTTTGTCAGATTTTATTTTATGATTTCTTGTTCTATATGAATTTTTAGAATACATTTGTATATCCTTGATAGTATTCTCTCTTGCTTCATTTTCATACTAAACCTTTCCTTCAACTGTCTGTATAAGAACTAGCTGCAATTAATCTCTTCCTTTTTTAGTTCTTCCAAAGATTTTATTCTGCATACATTTTTATTAAATATTACTATATCTTTATATCTAATCCAATTTTGTTTTGGTATTTGACTAAGTATAATAGAGCTTCATGCAGAAAGCCCAGAGTGGTATCTTGGAACAAATTCTTTTCTTATATTTCTTCCAAACTCTTATTCCAACATATGTAGCCTTCTCTTTGTTATAAAACATATAGGCATGCCAGCCAAATCTCAAGTCTGCACCTTCTATCTTCAGCAGTTCAATATTTTTTAATTGAATCCAGTCTTTCAGCCATACGATACAAGATGTTTCATAGATCTGGCAAGGCTAACCCTCCTCTTTCTTTTGCATCTTGCAATTACTTCAATTTTATTCTTGGCTTTTTTGCATTGCAGATAAAGTTGGTAAGTTCTCTTTGCCACTCTTTAATGGTACATCATTTTTTTATGATTGTTAATGTCTGAAACAAAAATCATCATCTTTGGAATGCTCATCTTAACTGTGGCAATTCTTCCTAATATCAATAGATTTAGATTTTTCCATTTCTTAAGATCTTCCTTTATGATACCTCATATTTTCTTATAATTATTAGTGTATAAATCAGAATTTTTATTAGTGATCGTAATGTTCAGATATTTTGCTTTTTTATTTTAATCCTGAATTTCCCCCCAACAATTGAATTTCTTCAAGTTTCAAGTTTTTGTTATTATTGTTGTTATTTCCTTGTTGATTTTCAAACTAGATATTTATCCAAATTCTCCTACTTCTCTCATTAATTCAGTAATGTCATTTATTGAGTCACTAATCGATACCATTAGGTCATCCGCAAATGCCCTGGCTTTATATTTGGGTCCAGTGACCATTATCCCCTTAATTTTTTAAATTTTTTTCTTATATTTTGTAACAAAATTTCCATTACGATTATCAACAACAAAGGGGAAAGCAGGCAGCCCTGTCTGGTACCCTAACATATATTTATTGATTTTGTTCTTTTTCTCCATTAACAACTATCTGGGCATTTTGATCAGAGTAAATTGATCTAATCCAATTGATAAATTTAACTCCCATCTCCATTTTTTCTAATATTAAAAACAATAAATTCCAATCCACATTATAGAAGGCTTTTTCTATGTCAAAAAAATTGGGAAAAAAGCTAATTTCTTCTTATTATGTGTTTCATGATACTCGATTAAATTCAAAATATGCCTGATGTTGTCCTTTAGGTATCTTTTGAGAATAAATTCTCTTTGATTATTGTGGATGATTCTATTATCTTCTTAACTTTTTCAGCCAAAATACATGCAAATAACTTATAGTTAGTATTTAATAAAGAAATCGGTCTGTAGTTCTTTAAGTGCAAGCAATTTCTTCCTTCCTTTGGAATAACTGTCATGATAGCTTCATTCCATATTTGAGGGATTTTCTCTTCTTTTATGGTATTCATTACTTCTTTCAAAGGTTCTAGTATTTGTTCTAGGAGTTATTTATAATATAGTGAAGTGAAGTCATCCAGTTCAGGTGCTCTATTAACTTTGCTCTTTTTTAAAGCATTTGCTAATTCTGCTATTGTTATAGGGTGATTCAATGGCTTTCTTTGTTCTTTATTTATTTTTGTAGTGTCTATCTTGTTAAAATAATGTTGCATCTTGCCTAGTTCAGTTGTTTATTTTGTACAATTTTTCACAGAAATTTTGAAATGCTTTCTTAATTTTACCTTAATCTGTATGTATACTTTCACCTTCCTGAATTTTTATTATCATTCTTTTTTCCTTCTTTTTTTAATTTGTAGGCCAACCATCTTATGATGGGAGACTGGAATAGGGCATTAGATCCAAATTTAGAGAGAACATCCAGTAAAAAAGAGAGAGAGAATCAAGGTAAGCTCACAAAATCTTTTTTGGAGCTAATAGATAATCTTGCTTTAACAGATGTTTGGAGATACGTGTATGGAGATGTGAGGGACTTTACTTTCTTTTTGGAAAGGCACAAATCCTTTTCAAGAATAGATATTTTTTTTAGTCTCCAAAAAAATGTGTACTAAAGTTGTGAAAATTGACATTTTCCCTAGAACCCTCTCTGATCATAATCCTATCACTTTAAGATTGAAAAAAATCAAGAAAACCCTTTTACTGGCAACTAGATGACAAGTTATCACAAAATCCAAAAATTTTGGACAAAGCAAAGCAAACATTGAAATTGTATTTTGAAGATAACTCTGGGAAAGTAACAGACAGATTTACAGTTTGGGAAGCCTCATAAACAGTAATGGTATTTGGTTTTTATTCAACAAAACTATAAATTAAGAAAAAGCACAAGGAAAAAATACAGAATATCATGAATGAAATGAAGAATAAAGAACAAAGAAGATCTACAAAAAACCCTCTTTAAAAACCAAAATACTTAAAGAGATTAAAATCTTACAAAAACAGATATCAACAAGCTTAACAGAAGAGATGGAAAAGAAACTAAAATATGTCAAAGCTCATGCTTTTCAGCATGTCAACAAACCTG
>CM034701.1:384240241-384250966 GCA_020142125.1 Phrynosoma platyrhinos
TAGAGCCAGAGGTGAAGAGCTACAACTCCCATCATCCCTGACATGGTTGGCCTACAAATTAAGAAAAAAGAAGTCCAGCAATATTTAGAGGTTTCCCTATCTCTGAGTGAGATGGCCACTGAGCAAAATGCAGGAGGAAGAGAAGAACTTTAAAAACATACACAGACATGAGAATTTAAAATAATCCACTCCCTTTGATGTCTTTTGTATGCTATGAAGTTATTGAGAAATAATGGGGCTGTTTTGTAAGCCTCTTAACAACTGAGTGCTACAACATTGATAGTGAGATATAAACACTGCCAAGCAAATGAAAAAGTGTATGAGAAATGTATGTACCCCTTCCATTAACCAGTCATCATTGTCTACAATGCCCTCCTCTGGGATAGTCTATGGCAGGGTTGGGAAATTGGAAGCCTGCAGGTCATATGCAGACCATGAATATCCCAGTGGGACTCCAGATACCTCCTAAATCCCTCATTGCAGGAAAGAAAACATATCAGCCCCAAAATGGATAATCATTCTCACACGAACCTCCAGAGCTATTTCCAATGGCTCTGTTTTGAGGTGTGAAATGGATTCCTTTTTTCAAAAATGGAAATCACTAGATATTATGGGAAGCTGAAGAATGCAGCTTATGGGGTACTTCCATGTTACCCCTCCCCATGAACTGTCAGGGACTGAATATTCTTGTTTTTATTTTGCAACTGAAACTCAGCATTCTCATTTAGGGCCTTTTTTTTCTGAGACATTGAGCCTTCTCTGTCAGAGAACTCTGGTGCCACAATAAATTACAATTCCTATGATTCCCTAGCACTGAGCCAGGGCAGTGCTTCAATTTAAAGTGCACTATTTCTGGCAGTCTGCAAAGGCCCTTGGTTGCTTTGTGTTCAAGAATTCACTTGGGTTTTCCTAATGCTTATGACATCCATACTTGTTTCAAGTTAATCAAGGAACATGAGAGACACTGCAGACTGGGTCAGCCAGAAAATTCAGCAGTAACAGAACACGTTATAAACCATCCTGGACATAAAATGCTATATGAAAACACTGAACTTCTGGACAATGCCAACAACTGTCAGGTCAGAATGCACAGGGAAACCATTGAAATCCATAAACACCTAGACAACTTCAACAAGAAAGACGAAACCTTTAAAGTAAACAAAGATCCTGGCAACAGTGTGATGTGGCAGCTAAAAAAGCCAATGCAGTTCTATACTTCATCAGTAGCAGTATAGTGTCTAGATTGAGAGAAGTAATAATATCACTCTATTCTACTTTGTTCAGGCATAACCTGGAATATTGTGTCCAGTTGTGGGCACCACAATTCAAAAAGGATGTTGAAAAGTTGGAGCATGTCCAGAGAAGGGAGACCAAAATGGTAACAGATCCTGAAACCATGTCCTATGAGGAGTATCTTAGGGAGTTGGGTATGTTTGGTCTTGAGAAGAGAAAGTTAAGAGGGGACATGATAGCCCTGTTTAAATATTAGAAGGGATGTCATAATGAAGATGGAGCAAGTTTGTTTTCTGCAGCTCCAGAGAACAGGAGCTGTAGAGCAATGGATTCAAACAACAGGAAAAGAAATTCCATCTCAGCGTAAGGAAGAATTTTGTCACAGTAAGAGCTGTTTGACAGTGGAATACATTGTGTTGGAATAAGGTGGAGTATCCTTTGGAGGTTTATAAACAGGCTGGAAGGCCATCTATTGAGGGTACTTTGATTGTGTATTCCAACATGTCAGGGGGTTGGACTTTATGGCCCTTGAGGTCTCTTTTAACTCTATGATTCTATGAATACACAGGGACTGTGACTATGAATAATTTATGCACAGTTATGCAGACACAACTGTGATAATGATACCACACTAGTTCTGCTGGCAGAAGAGGATTTTGGGGGCAGAAACAGCTTGCATCCAGTCCTAAACCTCTACAGCTAGCACATCTTCAAGTTAGGATTGCACTAATTGTGACTCAGTTAATATTCAAGCCACCACCTGAATTCTAAAGTAGTTTACTATCAATTCTTTGTTCAAAATCTTGGATGCTACTCACTTGAGCAATTTGTATCCAGTGGCAGCTGGGGATTTCCATGTCAGTGGGGCTGTGATTATTATGATTATTTCCAGATCTTTTGTGTATCAAGTCAGCTTAAGTTTGTGATAGAAACATCTTTCAACAATGCAGTTCCTGCACATGTAAAGTGGTTGTGAATAGGGATTTAATATATCATCTTTGTATTAAAAAGTGGACTCACAGCCATCCTCCCAACTTCATATTCAAGCACAGCTTTGATGAAGTCCTTAACAAAGAGGATTGTTGTAATCTGAGCCCATTTTAAAAAGCATTTAATTCTGATTTAATGGGGGAATTAAAAGCCACTTTTAAAAAGGAGAGTACTTACTGTGCTGTAATGAACATGTGGGAGGTAGTTTCCTGGAAACAAAACCAAGTGCCTCTTCAATCTCCCCCTCCCAACCTAAATTTTCTGTTTCTAAGAAATGCACTTGATTGGGTTCCATTTATGAATCACCCTAGCAAATGGCACCACATTGAAAACCCAGACAGAATTGCAGTATTGCTTCTGGGATGTGGAGCTAAGGTTAAGCTTTCCCCACATTCACATCTATCCTAATACTGTGTTTTCTGCTGCTATATTGAAGCAAATCTGTTCATGTACAGATCTCTCCTGGATGTTGTAGTGTATTGAAAACCTTGTTCAGACACAGTGACCCCATCAAGCTAAAGATAAGGATGGAAGAAAATTTGGTTCATTGCAAAGTGAAATCTTGCTTTCTTTTTGAACTATGCATTTTAATTTTTTTGCAATGTAGTTCTCATTCAAAAATATTCATTCATTGTCTAAGATCCAGCATCGGAACTGTGTAGGATAAATTCCCATATGTGGATTTATGCATTAATTATGCTACACATCACTTAACTGCAATTTCACATCCCCTTGGCATTGCTTAAAGCAAAGCAGCTTCATTTATATACCACTTCATATCGCGCTATGGGATGTCTAAGCGGTTTACAACAGTACGCTCATTGCCCCCCAACAGTTAGGTATTCATTTTAGCGACCTCAGAAGGATGCAGGCCTGAGTCTAGCCTGAGCCCAGGATAGTACTGAACTCGCAACCTTGTGGTCTATGAGCGAGTGGTTGCAGTACAGGCATTTAACCACTGCACCACCAGGGCTCCTGGTGTATCCACATAAAGAGATACACTATGTCAGCACCACATAATGCCCATACAAAATAGCAAATTGGACATTGACTGGGTGCAGTTGTGAAATGCATGATGCAAAACCACAATGCACAACAAAAATCTGCAATGTGCATAGTGCAATGCACAGCACATCAACACAATGCTCAACATTGCTGTATGTGCAACTCTACTTCTGAGGCTATCAGAAGAATAACTGATGTGCTGTGATGAACAATTTGACCTGGATTTTCAAAGATTAAGATAATTTATATATGCATATGTCACTAACAGAATGCCAGCCCTTGTGTTGAATGACAACATTGTACAACTGAATAAAGACACAAAATGTGCAGACAAGTGCACAAAAAAATGTTCATGGTCAATATGCATCCATGTACGACTCATATCAATGTGAACTTGCAACCTGGATTCTCCAAACTTGAACTGAATGCAAATATCCTACATTGGACAAGAATATCCAATAAATTCTGTAGGGGAGCATATGTATTCCACCAATACTGTTTATATCCATGAAATGTGCATGAAATGAATGTTCAAAAATGCATTGTATTTGAGAAAATGTTTGCAAAAAAAGCATGCAGAAACACCTATGTTAAAAGAAATGTTCATAAAAATACATATTTATGCAAACTTTTTTTAAAAAATATCTGTTCAGAACACTGGAAAAATTCTCAAAGACTAAGATAAATGAAAATTTAACAATAGAGAAAGAAGAAAGTGAAAGCAAAATTGACATTGTTCCATCCAATCTAGGGATCCTATGCACACAGAAGGACTTGTGTAATGCTATGTGGATTCCCCTGGCAGAGAAGTTGGGGAAGGATGTGTAGTTTGCTGGCCTCCAGTGACCACGAGACCAGTGTCTCTGTGACACTGTTGGTAAGTCAGGGGCAGAGCCAAGGTGCTTGACTGTGTTGCCACTCCTGGCTCTGCCTCTTTGGATTCAGCATTCGACCCACCCTCCTGCTGCTGCTGCAGTATAAAGTTTCTTGGTCGTTTTGAGACCGGGTAGGATTTTTTTCTCTTTTGCATGGGTTTTTCACCTATCCCATACTGTTTTTCAGTCAGATTTTGGTCAGTTGGTTTGGCACAGTGTCTAAATCCTCTGTCCCCCCTAAATAATGGGGGGAGATTTTGAGTATGGTGAGCACCTAAGTTACCAATTTGGTGGAAGGGAGGTCACTGTAACTTCTAGGGACTGGGAAGGTGGTGAAAGAGACCTCCTTTGAGGCTGGCCTGAAGAATAAATGCTCTCTTTAAGTCTCGTGCTTGGGGGAGGGACTTGGGGGTTGGCTTTCCAGCCAAGGATTAACCCAATGTGTAGGTTATCCTTGAGGCTCAGGTGTCATCACCCTGGGGAAGCTGTAGAGGAGGGCTATAGAAAGGATCACTCGCTGCAGCTGCTCCTGTACTAGGATACTCCCCCTTTAGTTGCAGTTCTTCCAAGAAATATTAAATAGGTAACGTAATAAAGTGGCCCTTTTGAAACCCATTTCTTGTGTCTAGTCTCTTTGGCCCTAAGCAGCTGCACTCCTTGGCCCCAATCCATTTCTTTTAGGGCCCCAGAAGGAGCGCTAAAATAGCTCTCCTTCCACAAGGCACAGAAGATGCACCGCAAGAGGCGTTGAGTGCCTCTCCGGCATCTCTTCCGTTGCAGCATGTCCGGACACTGCGGCGGAAGGACGTCATTGGAGCGACCATCGTGTGGAGTGATGGGCTCTCTGATGACGTGTTCGGGAAGGGGTTGGGGTGCCCAGCATGAGGCTGCCCCTCCCCTTCCTTACCTCCAAGATGGCACAAAGCGCCGTCTGCAAAGGGGGTTAATTCACTGGTTGGTCAGCAAACTCCATAGTACATGACTAATTGCATGGCACACAGTGGAGGCTGTTGAGTCCACTGTTAGTGGAGTGGCGAAACTACTCTGGGGTTATATAGCCCCAGGATTTATAGTTCTAATGATACATTGGTGCAGGCTGCAGTTTGTTCTTAGAATGAGAATGGGGTAATGAAAGTTCTCTGTGTCCATGATCAGGTAGAGGAGGAGGGAGGAACATTCCAAGGTCAAGAAAAATACAGTAGGTGGGTCCCAGCCCTGCACCTGGAGATTGTTAAACAATTAGGTGAGAGGGGATGAGATGTCTCCTTTCCCCTCCTCTTGGTGCAGATCAGGAGACACAGGATGATGTTATGTTAAGTTAGTGCTAAAGGACAACACTATATAAGAGGCTAGCTGACAAAGGATCAGCATATAGGTCTGTGAGTGTTCTGCTGTGTGTGTTTGATCTCTGCCTACACAATGGGCAGAGATGCTGGGTATCTCGTGTCCCTCATTCTGACAGGTTAAGCTAGTGTGTGAGAGTGTGTGCTTGTTTTTCTTTGTTTTCCTTTTTCTTTGCCTTGGGATACTTATTTGTTGGGAACTAGGGGGTGGAATGGTGATTGTATGCTTTTATTTCTTTATTTTTCTAAATAAACAGCCCTTCCAAGACCAAACCTGACTGTTTCCCCAGCTTCCAATCCAAACCCTTATGTGCTCGACAACTGAATAAGTTGTGGGCATTACAGGGGTTTAATACAATTTTTTGGTACTAAACCCAATCTCAAGAAAACAGGCTTAGGATTTTGGATAGCCCCTTATTGGTCTCATGAATGGACAATTGTAATTCCTTTCCACTGTTACAGCTAGAGAAGGGGTTGTGCAGTGCACATTCAGCAACACTTATGGATTCTCTCCTGTTGTACCAGCAAACCTCTGAGCTTTGGATAGGGCTGTTACAGTAGGAGGAAACAACACTCATGCTGAATTGTTTATATTTTAAAATAAGTCAAGATTTGGATTTTGTCATCCAGGCTGAGAGCAACCAGTTGCTGTCCATTGTTCTTATGTTGCCTAGCAATCCCTTGTCATTTGTAAAAAGAAATGCACCACATATTAGATTAGGTATTTAGTTTTGTACAGTTTGGAGACCTTTGATGGATTTCGCAGAGGACCCAAAGTCTGGGGAATAAGACAAATAGCAGTGTAGCTTCTAGAAGAACATTTAGCATCTGTGAAGGTATGAGAGTTTTTTGTTTTTTTATGGAAGGATTTTGTTTTGTTTTATTTTTGCATGTTGTTTTCACTCTTCTCTCTTTTATGTGTTGCACAGATGTTCAAATTCGCTTGCAAGGTGAATATGTTGCCATAAAAGTTAAGTGCTGAACTAATAAATATAATCACATTTACAACAAAATGAATGTTGTATGTCAATTGGTTTGCAACTTTTATTAGTAACGCATTGTTAACTTTAACCGGCTGTAGAAACAAACACAATTACATCTATAGGCAAAAACTACACCAAGTGCATATTGGATATGTGGTGTTTGAGTGGTTTAACAACTCAGAGGGCAAAGAAATTGAAAACTGATCAGTCCCTCAAATATTAGGCTAAGTTAAATGTGTATTGGAATGAAAATGTATGTATGCTTTTCTCTCTATCTCTCTTTGGAAAATCTCAAAAAATAGTTAAATGGCAAGAAAATTGATTAGTCCCTGTTTGACATCAGACTCTCATAATATAAAATAAGGAAACAGCCAGAATATTGTAGATGAGATCCTATATTGAGGAGACAGAGCATACGTTTATGCTCATGGGGTTATGTAGCAGCTATGCAATGCTACCCTAACAGTGAATTGTGGCTTTATGCAGTAAAATGTGCATTGATTTGCATTTGAAACATGCATCCATGTGCAATGAACCATGGACAACAATGTGCTCCCTTGTGCAATGTGCACCAATCTACAAAAGCATCACATGCACGACTCTGCTTCTGTGCCCAAATTGTGAATATATAAATTACACAATTGTGCAAAAGTATGTTCCACAACTGTAAGGCAATTTCTGCCTATATATGCCACCAACAGAATGTCAGTCCATATCTAAGGGCATGAAGTAGGGCATGCTAAACCAGACCATTCTGCCATTGCCTTTCTCCCATTTGAGGTGAACATGAACACTGATTTTCCAATGTGTTCTTGACTGGATAGAAAGCCTTTGAATGAACAGGATACTTACCTCTTCTTCAGACATTTTGTTTTCCATGTGCCCCAGCTGACCAATGCCAGGGTGGAAATCCCTGCACTGCTGACACAGTGGTGGATTGCTAGCTTCTATAGATTTACAAAAGCTCCCTCCCCCCATTCTTGCATATGAGAAAAAAAATTTCTCCTTGAAGTGTTAAAAGTGTTTGTGTGCATTTTCCAATGATTTTCTGCATTTCAGGATTTTTTTTTGGGGGGGGGAGAGTCACCATATTCTTTTGTGTGTATAACATTTTTCTGCTAACTACTACATTTTGTACAAAATGAGATCCAGTGTAGTGTAGTGGTTTGGGAGTTTGACTATGATTCTGGGGACCAGGGTTCAAATCCTTGCTCAGCTATAAAACCTGTACTGGGTAACCTTGGGCAAGTCACACTCTCTCAGTCTCAGGGGAAGACAATGGCAAATCTGAAGAAACTTGCCAAGAAAATTCCATGATAGGTTCAACTTAAGATTGCCATATGTCAGAGATGACTTGATGGTGCAACAACCAATTCTCTGCAAAGCCTCAGATATTTGCCATTGCTTCTCTGGAGCAGGAAAGCATTTTTCACTCTTGCACATGTTGAAAAATCTCACTGTGTTGTCTATTTTTCTGATGAAATATTTCAGAATGTTGAAATAGTGGCTGGCATCCTGTTCAATGTTTACAAGCTTGTAAACAGTCTTATTATCTCATAACTTTGAGGATTCATATTTACCATTTTTTAATAACTGAACATAACCCCCTACACCAAACCAACCTCTTAAACCAAGCCGTGTATTAGTTGAAGTGTTTCTGATGTGCTACCTATCAGGGCACTGGAAAATGGGCACCATCCCAATCACAGGGTGGACAGAAAGAAGCAGTTGCAGCAAGCCCCTAAAGCAGGGGTTTCCAGCCTGTTTGACTCATGGAGCCCTAAGGGGCACAGTTTGGCAACTGTTGCCCTAAAGGGTCTTTCCAGTTACTTGTCTCAATGCACCCCATGTATAGGAGAACACTGCAGTCATCATTCCCCAGCTCCCTGATCAACAGCACTGTGGAAACCCTTCACTTAGGACATTGCATGATATAAGAGGTAGGTAGGTTTTGTTTTTTTGGAGAAGAGTGGCATCAGCAAAAGCAACTATGATGACAGAGCTTTCTGACTGTTGCTATATCTGACGATAAAGGGTCACAACCAACTTTTTTTTACTGAGGACTAGAAAAATTAGAAAACATTATTTATAACTTTATCTGAGCTGTACTATATATACTACACCTGGGTTGTTCAGAACCTTCATCCTGGCAGCCTGTTCCAAGAGCTAGCATTGCACATGCTTTTCTGTTCCTGAAAAGCTTTAACACATAGATGCCACCTCCCCTCACAGGCCACTGAATTAATCTCCAAAACAACTATTCCTCATTTTGGTGCTTGAGCAGACAGGCCAGGCTAGTATGGCTTAAGCCCGTGCTATCTTGACCCCAATGCTCACCAAGGTTGGTCCTTGGGTCGGCACAGGTTGGTCCCTGGTGGGCAACCATCCCCATGTCGACCTGTGACTTGTGTGTGCTCCTTATTTTGCAACACCATTGCATTCACTCAGATGCTCCTCCCCCACATTGCCACATCTGATGTGGAAATTGGACTTGACCACATATTTTCAGCCAGCCACCCTGTTTCCACATAAGATACAATGACAGGGGGCTTCTGCATGAAAATGATAGCCAGTAAGGTAAGTAGCAATGTCTTTTTCTGAGACATTGAGCCTTCTCTGTCAGAGAGTTCTGGTGCCACAATAAAATACAGTTCCCATGACTCCCTAAGCCTAAGCCTAACCCTAAAAGTGGACTCAATTTGCACTATTTCTGGCAGTCTGCAACCCCCCTATGTTGCTATAGTGGGAATGTTTTAATAGCATCTTCATTCTGTAACCACCACCTTTGGTGGTAGAATGAGAGAGCAGGAAGGAGAAGAAAAAATGCCAGCCTTTAGTTATCGTTATCACAGGGCATTTTTCAAAGCTGGTTTAAGCCTTTGAACAAATAGATCTGATAGGGAAGGTTTACAGCTCTCTTCAGGCAACTATGGTGTATATAAAAGAGATAGGGATTTACTCCTTAGCCATCACCCCGCATTCCTTGCATTGTCTTGGAATGAGTCCATTATCTCTAGCTATGGAACAGAGTGATCTCAGATGGCAGGCATTTTAAAGCCTGAGCCCATAGGCCCATAGATCTTCTTCCCAATTATCTTGGGACAGATGAATTCTTCACGCTCATTAGCTGCAAAGATAGGAAGAATGTAAAGAAATAAGTATATTAAATTCTGAGAAATTGAGGGAGGGCACCTTTTACAATCATTTAAGCAAGCAGCACCATTATGTTCAGTATGTAAAAGCACTTAAGGTTTAAGGCTAAAGTGACAGTACCACATCTACTTAGAAATACATTGGCTGCAATCCAAAATCCCCTCATCATAACATGTATGTCCATATAAGAATATATCAGCACAATGCAATCCCCATGCAGGATAGCAGCATTGTGAAACTTAAATGACTGGGTGCCATTGTGCAATATGCAACTGCAATGTACAACCATAACACACCATATTAAATTGCAATGCACAACCAGAATGTACAACTGTAATGTATAGCATTCCTGTTATAGCAAATCATTCATTCCACATGTGTAGCATTACTTACACACATATGTCACTAACAGGAGGCCAGCCATGCTATTCTTTACCAGCTAACACTGGTGGTGGGGGAAATGGCAAATGGTGTTCATGTTGGGGTATGCAGACAGGTAGAAATCTAGCATACACACATGCAGAGCTGTTGCACGTAGGCAGGAACGCCCAGAAGGTGGTCTTCTGTGAAGAAGCTTGCTCCAGACAGCACAGGAAAAATCCTCCCACACTCAGGTGTTGCTTTCAGCTTGCTGAAATAAATAGCTGTACAGCGAGGCTTCACTCAATGAGGGCTTTAATCTTTGTTGCAAATAGTTACAAAGATATACAGAGTATCAGACATCCATCTTGAATACTCACATCTATACAGATTAACAAAGTGCTTCACCAACCACAACTAACCAACATTCATATTCTGACTCTCTCCCATATATAGGTGGTCTCCTTAAGAACATGAGATAGCCATGCACTAATGAAACCTGACTGGTTTCATCACCAGTGCCTGTTGCATCAGGCCTCCCATGATGTGTACCTGGCTTGTCCCATCCACTGTGCATGTTGCATCAAGACTCCCATGATGCACAGCTCACCAAATGCTGACTCATGCACCTGCCACTTGAACTGTAATCTGGGAAAGATAGCCGAAAAGGTCCTCTGGGCAGTTGCAGATAATCTAGTTTTTATGGGTAGCAATAAATTCTTCCCAGAGGATCTCAGTGCACAGGGTGGATTATACAGAAGGAGGCAGTCCTGAATATAGGTT
>CM034701.1:384254468-384265429 GCA_020142125.1 Phrynosoma platyrhinos
AGGGGGCCGCATCTGGCCCCTGGGCCTTCGGTTGCCTACCCCTGTTTTTGTGCATATAAGATAGTTTTGGCTTGGCATTGCCCCCAACTTTTACAGAAATGGATGGGGGTGTTGGGGAAATTTAGGGGTCACAAAAGTGGTGCTATGGTGCCACGTGTGGTTCATTGGCTATACATTCCCCACCCTGGGCCTAAGGTCATTTAATCAAACCTAGTGTCCTTAGCACATATCTGACATTCTAGTTAGTACACCACATCACCTCATTTGTATTTTAAAAGCATTTACTTCTGTCTTTAGACTGCTCCCATACTTTGAAAGCAAACATGTGCTCAGTAAAAAAACAAAACAAAACAAAAAACCAGTAATACACACACACACACACACACACACACACACACACACACAACCCTGACACTTCTTGACAGTGAAAACATTGCAGGTGTGTGTGTGGGTGTGTGTGTGTGTGTAAAGCAGCCAAGAAACAAGATCAGCCTCAGAATCCATGGGAGTTCTATTAATGCACATTAACACATGGAGGTGGGCAGTGTCAGTAGCAACATCTGGAAGAGCATCAAGATTCAGAAATAGGAAGCAAAAAAGAAACCTTATAGCTTTCATTGTTAGGCTGAAGAACATTATGTTCTGATTTTTAACAAAGGACGTTTTGACACAGGGCACTGAAACTTTTCAGCAGATTTCTAGCTTTCCCTGTCTCCCCTCCCTTGACCCATGGACTAGAACTTTCAGCCACTTGCCAAACAGAATTTAATGAGATGCTCTCAAGCAACCATAAAAAAGGAAGCATACTGATGTGTAGCTGATCATTATACCAGGTTCCCAATGGCTCGAATGAACTTGCAGATCTGAGTACTGCCAACGAGAGCCTCTGGAGATTGGCCTCTTGTCATTCTGACATCCACCTGTGTCACACTTTGAATATGCATGTATCCATTAATTATAAACAGCAAGTGATGCACAAACCAAAAGTGACACCCCCCCCCCATGATGATCCAGAATCATCCACGCATATCAAGATGAAGGCCTGGTTGTGTCATCCAAGTCAACAGCATTTAAACATTCAATAGCAATGTACATGTTTGGAACATCAAAGGCAATAAGAGTTCTTCTTACAATGAAGAGAAAGAAAGGCAACCGAGGTCTTTCCAGGGAGGTTGTTTCTTCTCTGCTTTTTAGAGGGTGCTGTCTGGTATGGAATCAGCACAGCAGTTTGCAAAAATTGGGTTTTAATGATGATACAGAAAGGGAGAAAACACCAGCATTTTCCTATGGAAGGATGACTCAGCTTCTGTTAATTTCATCTTTAAAAGCAAGAGCTAGCTTTGGGGAGAAAGCTCCCACACAACAAGGTTAGCACTTGAAAATTCCATAAATATTTGAAATGTTTGTTCTCCAGAGCAAAAAGTGCATAATGTTAGTTGCAAATATGTGTCCTGACTAAAGAGACAGGTATTCAAACTGTCACTACACATTTGGGGTGCAGGGGAGGAATGTGACTTGTTAGGTAAGGTACTGTAAAATCAGCAGAATGGAGGCCTGCCTGTTGAGCAATAGAATGGGTCTCTTGGAAAATAATGCTGGTGAATGCCTTGAAATGGAAAATTCAATATGAAATAGCTTGACATTATAAGTCATAGCAAAGGGATCAGTATATGAGCAGCAAAAGAGGATGAACAATAACCTGGCAACTTCTTTAAGCAGGGGGAAAGCTTTAAATGTGGGATAGTGGTGAATAGAATTCCAGTATATTCACTTCTTTGATCAGGGAAAGACCTAATATAAAACTACTTCTCTTTTTAAGCCCTGGGTAAGTTTGTTTCTTTGTTTATTTTTAATACACAGATGGTACTCATCATTATAGTTCTACATTCTACACTCATCATTATAAATCTACACTCATACACACAGTGGCTGCGTGACACCTCCCCTTCTGCTGACTACTGGAGTAGCGAAATCAAGTATGTAACTGTCAACAAGCCTGATTGTTGTGTCATGGTGGAAGTGGGAATGCACAATAGCTGTTTCCAGAATTCCTGTTAATCAAGTAGTTCACTGAATGCATTGCCAAATAGTTATGCACCATCCAAGAATGTGAAACTACATCTGAAATGGTTTTACAACTTTGAAACCTCTGATTATGCAACTGTGAGCTATGAATAAAGACATTACGCAAAGGAAAAAAATACAACCATATACATAGGGAACTTTCAGTGTGTACAACTCCAATAAAATTCCAGCCATTTTCTATGTGCAAAGGTGGGGAACACGAGGCCTACTGTTAAGAGCAGTGCACTGGGTTTACAGCTTTGCGGGGGAAAGCTCCTCCAGGCAATTACTTTCTACAGGCTAAGATTTTAAGGACAGACAATTAGCCAGAATCTTTGTCACAATATCATATCCCTTGAGGGAAGGATCCTTGATACAAATATCAGTGCCAAACCTAGCCCCGTTGTATACACAGAGAGATTCTTCCACTCCTTGTGTCTCCCTCAGACACCAATCTGAGCTTTCCTCTTTCCACGTCTACTCCTTTGGACATGTAATTATCACCCCTCTGCACCCCTCAAGCATCACTAGCCAGTCTCCATACTTCCATTTTGGTTAGCCCTGAATGCTGTGTCTGTCTGAATTACTATTTTATGTTTGGTTGCACTTGTGCATATTTCTAAATAAAATCTTTTATTATTATTTTTTCACCCAAATCCTGTAGTTTTCTTACTTTAGCATCAATATACATAAGAGAAATGATCCTCAAGTTACCCAGTCTCTTGTAAGCTTCCTTGATCTAAACAAATCCCCCAGCGTTTAAGAAAAGTTGACAGAGTTAGTTGGGAGGGACCCCCCCAACCCCCTTTTCTTTGGGTAATAGGGGGGTTCAAAATGAAGAAGACCTTCTGGAGACACTCCCCCCATGTCTATCTTTGTGTCACCTGCTTTGCCCCCTTGTCTATATTTAATCTTTTCCTAACTTGAGGGCTGT
The DNA here is from genome assembly GCA_020142125.1 of Phrynosoma platyrhinos. NCBI lineage: Eukaryota > Metazoa > Chordata > Lepidosauria > Squamata > Phrynosomatidae > Phrynosoma > Phrynosoma platyrhinos. Next base: position 384,257,467 of record CM034701.1, read on the forward strand.
CACTTGGAATGTGTCAAAACATGACCTCAATGTTGTTCTATGGAGGATTAGAAAACAAAACAATGTGCTTTAAGTGATGAGTGCAAAGATTTTGCTTTGTATAGAGGTTTTTGGTCCATTTGCAGAGGGCAGATATGAACATGCCATCTGGGCACTGATAATGACTCTTAGATGGTCTGGGGAGTTTAAAAACAATGGAATTGCATACATGAGACAAAGCAAATTAAGTAAAGACATTTGTCCTCTTTCAAATCCAGATAGGATTGACCAGCATCTCTGGAAACTGCACAGTACCTTGCAATGTAGGGATTACCAGACTGAGACAGTTTAGTAGGCATCCATCCAGTGAAGGTGAACAAGACAGTTAAGCACTGATTGCTTTCCTATACACATCAGAAAGGCCATTTCCTCATCAGCAGGAGGGAGGGAAATTCCAGTTTGTATTTTAAAATGAGGCCTAACTTCTCTAAGAAGAAGGCAGATCCAGTCTTTCTTGCCCTACCCTTCCATTATGCATTCTTCATATTATGGTGCAAAACTCATAAAACCTCCCACATGTTGTATGATGATCATCAGGTCTAGCCAGTATAAATAATGGTGAGGGATGTTGGGAGTTATAGTACAACATTGGGTATGTGTGTCACTAATTTCCTATCTCTGATATAATTTAAATATCATGGGGTGAAGTCTAGAAATGAAAAGGATATTCACTAATTTACTTCACCCCAACAAGAAAGGGCATCTCAATATGTTGAGACATGTTATTTTTTATTTTTTATTTTAAAAAGGTCAACTGCTATAAGATTGTTGCCTCAGTACAAAAGGGTCTGGAAACCATGCCCTATGAGGAACGACTTAGGGAACTGGGTATGTTTAGCCTGGAGAAGAGATGGTTAAGAGGTAATATAATAGCCCTGTTTAAATATTTGAAGGGATATCATATCGAGGTTGGCGCTAGCTTGTTTTCTGCTGCTCCAGAGAATAATACTCAGAACAACGGATGCAAGCTACAGGAAAAGAGATTCCACCTCAACAATAGGAGGAACTTCCTGACAATGAGAGCTGTTCAACAGTGGAACACACTCCCTTGGAGTGTGGTGGAGTTTCCTTCTTTGGAGGTCTTTAAACAGAGGCTGGATGGCCATCTGTTGAGGATGCTTTGATTTTGAGTTCCTGCATGGCAGGGGATTGGAATGGATGGCCCTTGTGGCCTCTTCCAACTCTATGATTTTATGAAATTGACTGGTGATTTTTTTTCTACATTTTTTGTACAAAATATGTCTTTGTGTAAAATAACACTATGTTGTAATAAATATTTTTAAATATTTTGAAGTTTTCATTTTAATTTTTTTTAAAGTGGTGTTTAGGGGAAAAAAAGAATAGTTTTGCCCCAAACAAGAAGAGAACCTTTACAAAAAAAAATATGTAAATGTTCCAAAGGTGGGGAGATCAGTCTTTATAGCATCATGGCAAAATAACTCCATTTTGCTGATGTACTTGCAGATTTCAGCAGTTTTGTTAACAGCACTCAGGAAACATCACCTCAGGAAGCCTTACTCTTATTCTGAATTCATATCATTTGGTTGGTCAAGTGAAAGGAGTGGAGGCAGAGGCTACTTAATGCTCTGCACTCCTTTGCATGGGCCTAAGCAGACGGGTAGCTCGGGGCCGTCCCGGGAAGCTGCGGATTGGGGCCAAGGTATCCGCATTCCTCGGCCCCGATCCGCAGCTTCACCACTCCAGGAAGGAGCGCTAAAATAGCACTCCTTCCACAAATCACCGAAGATGTGCCGCAAAAGGCTGCCGGCACACCTTCGGCCCCTTTTCCGCCACAGCGTGTGTGGACGCTGCGGCAGATAGGCATCCTTGGAGCGCCGGACGTGCGGAGGGTCCAGCGTTCCGACGACGCCTTCGGGAAGGGGTTGGGGCACCTAGCGTGTGGCTTCCTTGCCCTGAAGACAGCGCTTTGCGCCGTCTGCTTCCCCTCCCTCCCATGTCCTCTTTGCTGTTCTTGCAGCAGTGTGTGTGGTTTTTGGGTCCACACACAGCAGTGTGTGTCGTCTTTTGGTCTTAGTAGGGATTTTTTCCTCCTTTACCTGTTTTTTCTCCCCCTATCGCACACTGTACTTGATGGGATGGCTATCTATGGGTAGTATCTAAAATAGGTTCTCACTCAATAAGTTATGGGGTGGGAGAGAGAATTTATTACATAGGTGTACACTTTGGAACCTTTTCATGAAGTGTTGGGCTCTGGAACCACCTCTTTAGGTCATGTGACCTGCAAAGATAGTGAAGGAGTCTGCTCTTGGGGTCAACCTGGGTATTTACTCTCTCTTGAAATCTTGCAACTTGTGGGGGAGACTCCTGGGTTTGCCTTCCAGTAAACAACTGGCCAGGCAGCAACCAATAGTTTTTGCCCCCAGAGTCTGGTGCTTTTTCCAAGGGGAGACTGGTCACAGGTTTATGCCTGGGCCTCGGTTGTACACACATTAGGTTGCCACCCTGCATTGCTTAACCTCAGATCCAAATTCAGTTAAATAAGATTTAGGTCAATAAAGTGGACATTATTCAACCCATTTCATTATGTCTGGTCTCATTATTTCATGGTTGGTCTTCCAGCATGATGCCACTCAATAGGTTCAGGAAAGGTGAACATTGATGTGAATTTTTGTTCCTGCTCCCTAGGATATCTAAAATCTTCCCCAAAGCTGAAACTGGAGAATATTCAGCTCATATCTCTTTTATGATCAGAGTGCACCGTATGTCCATATTATACTGGACTCACATATCCCCTAAAGCAATATAGCCTTGGGGTTACAACCAGTTTAATTCTTAGAATGGGTAGATTCATAATGGTTAATGCATCCACACTTCACTGAGTAAGTTTCTTCTCCATATGAATTAGGATGACAGCTTTTTGCCCCAAGTGTGCTGTTATATTCAGATGGTTTAGCTCAGGGGTAGGCAACCTAAGGCCCGGGGGCCGGATGCGGCCCAGCAAGGCCTTTGGACCGGCCCCAAACCGGTCCTGCCGCCGCCACCCCCCCACCGCTGCCGCCCTCCCATGATGATATTGATTATTGTTGTTATTACTTGTTCTTGGGGTTTTCTTGGCAAAATCTTCACAGGGGTTTTGCCATGGCTTTTCTGGGGCTGAGAGAGTGTGCATGCATTTTTGTTTTAATTTTTTAATTCTTTTTTAATTTTAATTTTAATTTTAATTTTAATTTATTTATTTATTTATTTTTGGTGCTTCGGCCCATCAATTGTCTGAGGGACAGCAACCTGGCCCCCGGCTCCAAAAGGTTGCCTACCCCTGGTTTAGCTAATAAAGTAGTGATGAAGCATTACTGGGTGTGTTGTTGTTTTTTTTTTTTAAAAAAATCCATCCTGTCATTTCACAGCAGTCATAGAACAGCATGGAGTAAATAGCCTCTGCTTTCAGATTCATTGCAGCTATTTTAAAAATAACCAGCTAAGACTAAATAGGTACTTGGCATCCAGTTCTTTCTTGTTCAGGCTCACTGAGACAGAGTGGATGTAAATAACTGCTAACAAGATGGAAGGTAGTGAAATGGCAGGCCTGAATTCAAGGCCCTTTTTCAGATTAATGTTCTCTGCTTGCATCAAGTTCTTTTTTTTTTTTACCCCAGGCAAATTCCTCTTTGAAAAACAACCCCTAAAACAGGGTGAGGAACCTCAGGCCCTGAAGCTGAATCCAGTCCTTTTGGGGTTTCATTTGGCCCTCTAGGTTTCCCATATGGCCAAGCTTCTTTCCCTCCCTGTGCTGACCTCCAAAGTACTGCAGAACAGGTAGAAGGGATGCTTTCCATCAGGACTTGATTTTCAGCTTCAATTTGAAGTTGTAGGCTTTCATGGCCGGCATCCATAGTTTTTTGTGGGTTTTTCAGGCTGTGAAGCCATGTTCTAGAAGAATGTATTCCTGATGTTTCACCTGCATCTGGGGCTGGAATCTCTTCTCTGAAGTTACCAGCCACAGATACTGGCAAAACATCAGAAAGAAACTCTTCTAGAACATGGCCACACAGCCCGAAAAACCCACAAAAAATTCCAGCTTCAATTCTTTGCCTGGATTGGTCCCATCACCACAGATGAAGCAACACAGTGCCATGCTGGTGGACGAAGAAGAAGAGGAATAAGCTGAGGCCTGGGACTTAATAATACAACTTGCCACTAACTCCTCTCCCCAGCACTGAGGTTACTTCTGTGCATTTGCCCACCCCAGACATGATGGTAGCCATGAACTGATAATGCTTGAGGGAGATGGGTTCCTCCTCCTCTGGACACTTGCTCATTTTGCCCTCGGGAAGTTGGAGATCATTTGTTGTTGCTGCTGCCTAGGTGGGGGTGACAGCTGTGGGCTACTCCCAGAGCTGCCTACTCATCTTGCAGGCACCAGGTAGCCAGACAAATTTGGGGAGAAGGATGGCAGGAGAGAGAAGTCTCACTTCTGCTGCCACTGCAGTTGGCAGCAATTATGGGCTTTCCATCTGCTGAAGACTTATGTAGGAAAGGCACTGACTGGAGTCTGGGATCCAGTGGTGGAAAGGAAAATAGAGGAATAGGACCTGATTTTTGGGGGGGGGGGGGCAGGGAGTTCTTCAATAGGGCAAGATTGGAAATGGTTGTTAGCAGCCACCACTGTTGCATCTCACTCTAGAACTCACTTTGGCTGTGGGTGATGGTTAGAAGCAGCAGCAGCAGCAGAAGTAGTGGTGCAAAGTTTGGCTGCAAATTCAGCTGCTATTCTCCACAGAGGCAGGGGATTTTGGAGAATATATGACTGGGGCTTGCTGTCACCTCCACTGCTTCCCTATCATGTTGGGGTAAAAAAGTTACAGATTTTGGAGCATTTCAGAATTTTGGATAAGAGAGACTCAATCCGTATTGGAAAATATTGATCTGAAGTACCATTGACATCCATTCTTACCTTTACATTGGGATGAAGAATGTGTGGCTCTCTGACTGTTGGACTAAACAACCATCATCTGTAGTGTGATAGCCAACACTGAGGGGTGGTGGTACCTGAAGTCTAGCAACATTTAGAGGTTTCCGCAGCACTGTTTTAGATAATAACAAAAGTTACCAAAGACAATGGAGGAAGAAGGGAAGGATTATTGTAAGTTGTATGTGTGTGTGTGTGTGTGTGTGTGTGTGTGTGTGTGTATATCCAAAAGAAAATTTGAAATGATAAAATAAGAAAATTGTGTGTGTTTCAACTCTTTATTTAAGAATAGCTTCAATGGTGGTATTTTATTTGGATCTAGCCCAAAGGATTCTGGTTATTATTTTTCCAAAGTCTAGCCATGGGCCTTGCTAACCAGAGATCTGAAAAATCTAGTCTGAAAAAGTAATGTTTTTAGGTTCTGATCTTTTCCCCATGCTTACTAAATGCCTTTGAGAGCTTGAGGGTGGTAATGATGGTGGTGATGTTGGATGGCCAAAATCCTACTTTCTTGGCTTAGTTACAAGGGCACAATATATTCTCCTGGTCCAGCTCCCCAAACCTATCTTAATAGCCAGAAGCATTCTGAACCATGGAGTCTATTCCACTGGCAATCAGGATGCAGCAGGATGATGTTTCCAATCCCATGATGGCAGATCTGTAAAGCAGATCTCTGTTACTCAGAATGGCTTCCTGGAGATTAAGGTTGAATCAGGGATGGGGGGTGGCATTTACAATTGTGGCAATTGTACTACAATTGTGAATGTGTAATATAAGTGAATAGGGAACAGTTATGGATCCATAAATCTAGGTTACAAATCCATAACTTCAATAGAGGATACAGACAACAACAACAAGCTATAGGTGCTGTGGCTAATGTTTATCCAGGCTTTGATTCTTTTCCCCCTTCCAGAGCCAAGAAAGTTTACCCTGTAAAAAAGATAAACTCTCAGGCTTAAATAACTTGTCTTTCTTTTTTCTTTTCCATCTCTGTTAGGCCATTTGAAGATTAAAACTACCATCAAAGTGCCATTAACAGCATTCAGGCACACCTGTGCAAGTGACACTGTCTATTTTCACAGGTAGGAGGAGGAAAAGTTTAACTTCTGCAATGAAGAAAGGTTTAAACAAAGCAATGTAAATGAGATTTCTGATATGATGAGACAATCCAGCCAACACTACAGTGCTCTTTTGTGTGGCTTTCTTTTTGCCTGGTGTTTATGTCTTGAAAGCAAATGCATACATTTTTTTTCTTGCAATCAAAAGATGTTTTGTTTCTTTCTTTATTTATTTAAACTATCAGTCCCCACTCTTGAGTTAAAAGAAGGATCTCAGAGTGACATCAAATGTTGTTAGTAGAATAATCTCTATCTACGAGGGTTGTTAAATCTCAGAATCTGGTTCTGAGTTTCAGTTTTTGTAGATCATGTCCAGGAAAGAGATGAGGTCACAAATTCTCTAATTCTTGTGGGCTCAGCTCCAGGCAAGAAAAAAAGACTGTGTGCAAGTCTCCAGCTCAGCTATTAAAGCTGCAACTTGTTAAAATTTGCAAGGCTTAATTGATTATTTTCTGTGACTTCCAACAACTCTTATGTACAATCGTCCTGCACCATTCACAGTCTTGCCATGCCACACGCAGGTGCACACCCCCATTGGAATCAATGGGGCTCCAATATTGGCGATTTTTCAAATTCATGGAGGGGGAGTCCGGAACAGATGCCCAGTGAATTGGGAGGGGAGACTGTATTTACTTAACTAGTTTCCCCCTTGGAATGCCTAAATACCCTAAAGGCACAAGATCCTATCTGATCTTGGAAGCTAAAGAGAGCCAGTGTAGTGCAGTGGTTTGAGTTTTGGACTTTGGAGATCCGGATTTGAATGCCTACTCGGCCTCAGAAACTCACTGGGTGACCTTGGGGAAGTCACCCTCTCACAGCCTCAGAGGATGCCAATGGCAAAGCCCCTCTGAAAGAATTTGCCAAAAAAACTCCATGATATATTTGCCTAGGGTCTCTATAAGTTGTAAATGACTTGAAGGCACACAACAACATGCAGAGTCAGCTCTGGTTAGTGCTTGGATGGGAAAAGGAAAACACATGCCAAGGACAACTAGGTGCCGTAGGCTATATTTCAGAGGAAGGAAACATCTCTGTGAGTATCCCTTGCCTAGGAAAACCCTATGTAATTCATGGGGTCGCCATAAGAAGACAGGTGATTTGAAGGCACAATCTTACACACAAATACTCAGCCTCTACGTTGCTCAGTATCTGTTTTCCAGTTAGAAGGAAGTAGGCTAGATTAGATGTTTCTCATCCCATCTCCCTCAGTAAGTGAGAAGGAATAATCACTTTATTTTACCTTTCTCTGATGTCAATCTTTATTTCCAAACAGGGAAATAGTTTCTGTCTTTGTGTGTTTATGTCTGAATGAGAAACAGCAAGCAGCTGTGGCTGGTAGTTAATACACAGTGGTCAATGATATCCCCAGGGTCCATCATCCTGAGGTTTTAACATGGAAACCTCAAAGCCTGGGATGATCCTGAACTGGCCACCCTACTGCCCTCGGGCATATAAACTAAAGGACAGAAAGAAAAGGATTGGTGAGGAAGAAGGGAAATAAACAAGTGCAGACATTTGTTTTCCTATTGACTGACTGTGATGGAAATAGTTCAAGCAATTCCTGGTGGGATGGGTAGAATGGCTGTCACCTGGTGACAGCTGGTCTCTCATATAGAGTTGCCAGAAAAAAGAAAAATTGAAGAGTGTTTGTTTAGCTTAAATGGTTGTGTAGAAAAGGGAATTTGGGCTGGTGTTGTTTCTTTATAATCTTATCTAGTCTGAACTATTCTAACCACCCATTAAATAGATCATAGAATCATAGAGTTGGAAGAGACCACAAGGGCCATCCAGTCCAACCCCCTACCAAGCACAAATTCAAAATCAAAGCATCTCCGACAGACAGCCATCCAGACTCTGTTTAAAGACCTCCAAAGAAGGA
>CM034701.1:384265529-384275935 GCA_020142125.1 Phrynosoma platyrhinos
CTAAGTCGGCTCTGATCTGAGAGATTTTATCTGCAAAGAAGTTGTTATGGCTTGGGCTGTAGAAGTTATGGCTTGGGCTGTAGAACTAACCACTTATAAGGGTATGATCCCCAATGGACACAATGAGATGTACAGTTTAGGCAACATGCATAAGATTGCACTGTTCAACTGAAAGCATAGTCTGTGCTGCTGGAAGAAGGTGGTGATGGTGTCTCTTCTCCTCCACCTCCTCCTCCTTCTCCTTCTCCTTCTCTACCATCAGTTGAACTGTAAAGCAACTTTAAGGAAATGCCATTTGATCCATCTGAATATAGTGAATGGGACAAATCTTTATTCAGATCTGGGTAAATAAAAGTTTTAGCAACATCTCTACAAGATAAACATATGAATTTCCTGTACTATAATGTAATGAATAGAGGAAAATATTTTCAGTTCATCTGTGGACAATGTGGTTATGAAAGGAAATTATTTTTACCTTGTTCACAAATGCAGAAGACTTTCAGGCACCATGCATTTAAAAACTTCCTTGGTTACATGATGTGGCAATATATTTAGGACAAGCTGAAAGCATTATAGAAAAATTGCAGATATGAAAAATGTTTCAAAGAAAAGGCGAAACATAGACACACATACACAAAGACATTGGGTAATTGCAAAGAGGAAAATGTTCTCTTATTGCCAAATGTTTGTGGAATATTAGCAACTGCAGCCTGACTGGACAAATTGCAGCATGTGGTCTTGAAGTCAGTAATTTAATAAACCAAAAATGATGGGAAGCATAAAATAGGCTCTGAGAGTCTGCAACAAAAATGCACTTGGAAAAATCCCGTAGGTGTACTGCAATGAGCCAGAAAGTGGCTGGAAGGAAATAAACAATTGACCAAGAAAAAAAGGAAAACAGAACAGAATTGAATTTCTGCACACCAGCAGTTTTATTGAATCTCACCAGTCAAACTATTGGCCATGATTTTTATCACCACCTATTATCATTGCATTAAAAAAACAAAATGAAAAACAAAATATTACTGCTGTGATTTTGCAAAAGAAACAGTTGTGTGATATACCTAAGGGCTAAAATTCTATTGGTAGTCCTGTCTGAGAGAGCCAACATGGTGTAGTGTTTTGAACAACAACTCTGGAGACCAGGGTTCAAATCCTTGCTCACATGGAAACTCACTGGGTGACCTTGGGCAAGTCACATTCTCTCAGCCTCAGAAGAAGGCAAAGGCTAACATTTGGTGACATTGGAGCTTAAAGCAAAAAGATAAAAGTTATAAAACTTCATGTTGTACACGCGTTTTAAATGTCTTTCTTTTAAAATCTACTCAGGAGTAAGTCTTCTGAGTCAGCCTTAACTTCATCTAAAAGACACTTACTCCTAGGTAAACAGGATATAATTCTTCCATCCACTTCTAATAAGACCATTTTCCCCAGATGATCCAAACATTCACAAGCCTCTACGATATATTTGTTCCTTTGCAAACTTCATCCTGTCCCATTTTTGGAGGCAGGATTCATTCATTCAAACTGAATGAAATATTGCTTAATAACATAATTGATCAATATGCAGTCTTTATTAGATAAGAGATTGCACATTGAATTTGAAATCCCTTGTTCTTGCATGCAAAGCATGTGGTCTACGAGAGGGTTTTGAAGGTGTTTTGCCAGACACACTTCTTGCTTGGGAATGGGGGAGTCAGGCAGGATTCAGCTATGAAGAAAAATATTCTACATATGCTCAGAGGCTTTCAAACCATTTCTGCTTAAGAATTTTTCACCCTTGGTTCAATGAATGATTGTGGTAGCTGCTAGAGTTGTCAATATGTGTTGTATGTGTTAACTGCCATCTGGTTGCAGAAGACCCCAAAAACTAAAGTGGGCTCCTCTAACTCATGGTTGCAAAATCCAGAATTATGCAATTATAGAAATTGCCATATTAGTCTGGAATATTATTATGCAAAGAGATCTTGTAGAACCTTTGAGACTAATTGAGCAAAAGGCATAGTATCATAAGCCTTTGTAAGAGTTTATCACACAGGGAAGATTGGAAGTTTAAACGGGTAAGAACTTGTGATTATCCTGCATATTAGGCGCAAATGCGCAAATGGTTTTCACACAACGTTGTGTGCAAATCTCATAGACTCCAACAAGAAAGTGACATGAACCAGCAAATAATCATTTTCAAGAAAATCTCATGAATTGATTTCTGTTTCATTCACGAATTTGCTTTTTTGCACAATTGCTGTAGTGTGAAAGCTACTTGTGGTTTATTCATAGGATACTCCTTGTTTTTGTTTTTGTTGCCAGATTTCCCATGGTTCTTTGGAGTGAGTTCACTTCCAGTGCTGCAGGGAAATATGGGGCAATATTCTAATACTGCTTATAAAGTTCCTAAAATAAGTACCCACCCTTCTTCATAGCCAGAGATCTAAAACAAACAGCTGATGCAAGTGGAGAGAGGGAAGGATAGAGAGAGAGACAGAGAGGGGGGAGAGTGAATGAATGCTTGCTTTCCAGTCTGAGTCCCCGCGCACTCCTCTCTCTCTCTCTCTCTCTCTCTCTCTCTCTCTCTCTCCTGCTTCAGCCCTCCCTTCTAGTCAGAATGCAGCGATCCCCAAACTGTCCCCTTTAAGGGATTTTGGACTTCAGCTCTCAGAATCCTAGACTATAAGCCAACATGGCTGAGGCTTCTGGGAACTAAAGTCCAAAATCCCTTAAAGGAGACAGTTTGGGGATCACTTCAGCCTTCCCTCCTAGCCAGAGCTCTTAAAGAAACAGCTACTGAAGTAAAGGTAGGGATAGAGCAAAAGGGATAGAGAAAAGGCTGAGTTACCCCTCACTCTTTCCTGTGTATGTCTGTCTGTCTCCAGCTTCAGCCTTTCCCCATAGCCAGGGCTCTTAAAGGAACAGCTGCTGAGGGAAGGCAGGGACACACATACACACAGATTTCTCATGGTCTGCATGTGAAAAACATTTGCACATTTGCTTGCTTTTGTGAGATGCACACACGTTCATCATTATTGGGATGAAGGTACATTTGGCCCCATCATGTGAAAACCATTTGCGCATTTGCGTGCAAATGCAGGTTAATCTCAGATTCTGCATGGAATAACATCACTTTGTGTGTGAAAACCATTTGAGCAATTGTGAGTTAATAACGGGTTCTTACCATTTTAAGCTTCCAGTTTTTCCTTGTGTGATAAACTCTTTGCATACATTTAACAATTGTGTAGAATTGATGAAGTCTACTGAGTTTATCACATGAGGAAAAATTGGAAGTTTAAAATGGTAAGAACCCGTTATTAACTTATAATTTCACAAATGGTTTTCACACTCAAAACACTGTTATTCAGTAGGTTTTGCTTTTTACCTGGTTGCATGACACTTGCTGAAATTCCCCCTTCTGCACAAGCAATCAATTAGCAATCAGTCACACTATCTACACAAACAATCAACAAAAACAATAGGTAAACAGGTTTGGCAAAGCTACAAGGCTATTTATTCAACTTGTATGTAGAAAATATTGTATGCAGAGCAGGCTTAGACTCAGAAGCAAGAGCAGTGAAGGTAGGAGGATGAATCATTAACAACCTAAATATGCAGATGACACAATACTGCTAGGAGAAACAGGCAAAGAAATGGAACAATTACTGAAGAATACATTAAAATACATTAAAAATTAAAAACCTTAAAAAGCAAGCAAATGACCATGGTAGATATGTAAGAATTCACCATAGATAATGAGAAAATTGAAATAGTTCCTATACCTAGGATCAAAAATTGATCAGAATGGAGGCTGCAGTCAAGAAATCAGGAGACTGGGATTTGGAAGGGCAGCTATGAAAGAACTGGACAAGATCAATAACTGTAAAGATGTAACTCTGTGCATTAAAGTGAAGATTGTCCAGCCATTGTATTCCCCGTCACCATGTACAGGTGTGAGAGCTGGACAGAGGATAAAACCAATAGGAAGAAATCAACTCATTTGAGATATGGTGCTGGAGAAAAATACTGAGAATACCATGACAGCCAAGAAGAAGACATGCAACTGGGTTCTAGAACAGCCAAGACTATTAAGTGAAAGTTGTTACACTTTGGCCACATAATGAGGAAAATTAAACAAATACCGTAGTTTGAATCCATTGCTCCATGTCCTAGTCTCTGGAACAGCAGAAAACAAACTTGCTCCATCCTCAATGTGACATATCTTCAGATATTTCAATGTGGCTATCATGTCACCTCTTAATCTTTTTTTCCTCAGGCTAAACATACCTAGCTTCCTAAGCATGGTTTACAGTCCTTTCACCAATTTTGTCACCATCCTATGGGCAGACTCCAATTTGTCAATGTCCTTCTTGAATTTTGGTGACCAGAAGTGGACAGAATATTCCAAGTGAATAGCAAGACTCCATGGGAACTTGGAATTTTCACTCAGTTCTCACTCAAACTCTTTAGCTTCTGTATTCTACTGGCTTTCTGATATTTGATGGCCTCAAGACATTGGGGTGATAAGAGTCACTAGAGCCATAGGCTGCTTTTTAAAATATACTCCCAAGATAATTTCATAATTTATTCTCAGTTCTGCAAAACACATTGCAGTTTGTGCAGACAAAAAATCCTGGCTGTGCCATAGCACTGCATAAAAAACTAAGCAGTTCTGTTAGTCCCTAGTAGGAAAAAATGCATATTTAAACTCTTTTTTTTTTTTTGAACCAACACAAAGAGATCCCTTTAAGCAGATAATTCTGGAATATTAATTTCTGAATTGCTCACTGTAGTTCTTATGCCTTTTGTAGTTAATTTGAATATATGAATTTGAGATAAGAGCCATGAACTATTAATTGAAAACTAAAATCACCTAGAATGTATGAGAATATAATGGCATCTGAAAGAACAGTGCACTTCCTCTGATGTCTTTCAAAAAAAAAAAAAGTTTAGTGTAATAGAATAATCGGATTAGTAGCTGCCTGTGCTGTTCCTACACTCTGAACAATTACCAAATTTCCATGACCAATTATGACTAATCAGCCTATAGGCTAACATAAGAAAAACACCAGCAAATAAATTAAATTATTGCATAACTAATTACTTCTTGAATATGCAATACTTAAGTACATCTTCTTTGTACAGCAAATAGGGTTCTTCAACCTTTCTGGATGGCAGGCACATTTGGAAGCTTGAGCCTCTTATCTACTGTCACAAAATGGATGCCAAAGGAGGCTTTCCCAGTCATAGAATGGCTTTTCTCGTGGGCATGGCCAGACCCAAAAGACCCATTTCACAGCAGTAAATGGCAAACTTACTGTAGAACCTAAAGACAAAAGAGCTGGGGTCTGAGCTTAAAAGGCTGAGATGGTTAAGAAACTTGAGTATCAAGTAGAGGTAGTATCTGAGCTCCAAATTCAATTGACAAATCTCTCTCCTCACAAAGCACAAGAAAGCACTCATTTTAGAATGATGACAGAGAATTCGGAGACATCGCCTTGGTCCAAAACACCATGAATAATTCATTTTGAGACTGCTTTACCTGCCCTGGCTCAGTGCTAGGGAATTCTGGGAACTGTAGTTTTGTAAGACATTTAGCCTTCTCTGGTGCCACAATAAACTACCATATTCAGAATCTTTGTTCAAATCCCACTTCATATGCATCCCCCTTCCAGAGTAGGATTGCAGAAAGTAAGGTCAAATACCTGACATTGCTCACCTACGATCTCCAAGTCTCATCTAAGCAGAGCTTAGAAAGTTAATTGTCCAGACTTTAACTCCCAGAACCCCCCCCCCACAGCATTAGCCCAACATATAACAAGCTTAAAGCCAAAAGTAATAATTAAAAAACAAGATTAACCCAATGAAGAAAGGGAATAACTGCTTTAGGATGGGAATGAAGATTTCGGTTGAAACTGTTGTGAGTAGCAGGAATGCAATTCTTTGTTAAGCTTCTTCTTGAAGGAAGTAACAAGTAATTTTACCAACTTTATTCCCATTGGGGTGGTGTTCTAAGATCAAAAGATCTTAGAACACCACTTGAAGCCCATTCTGAATTCATAACTTTGGGGGGCTGCAGACTGCCAGAAACAGTGCAAATTGAGTCCACTTTTAGGGTTAGGGTTAATGCTAGGGAATCATGGGAATTGTTGTTTTTTTCTGAGACATTGAGCCTTCTCTGTCAGAGAGCTCTGGTGCCACCATAAAATACAGTTCCCATGATTCCCTAGCACTAACCCTAACCCTAAAAGTGGACTCAATTTGCACTATTTCTGGCAGTCTGCAACCCCCCTAATTCTGGGTGGCATTTGCACATGCCATTTTCTATGCAAATCATCTGTGTGCAAAATTTGCACAAAGTTCCCAATTACAGTATTTCTATGTAGAAAACTTTTTTTGCACAGGAAATAACATTTCTGGATAGATACATTATTTTCTATGCAGAACATTATATTTATTGAGCAAAGCAACCGTGTGTGGATTTTGCATAGAATTAGCCCTGAACTGCAAGATTCTCAACAGTCCATGATTCTTCTTGACACATAAAAAACATGTTTTGCAACATTTTTTTCCAAATATTTTCAAATATTCTTTCCGCTTCTGCTGGTAGAGTACATTCTTTACCTCTATTCTTTCCCTTCTCTAGTGGGAAAGGAAAAAGTTTAAAGCCCCCCTCTCTGATTGTTATTTCCATAATTCAGTTAGTGCAACCCAAGTGCAATTGTCTTTACCATTGCCAGGGAATTAATGTTTTGATCTTGCATACAGCAGTGATGTATTCAAGCCTTATTACTTTAGTTTCAAGTTAAGTCTCAAGTCTCTACCTTCAAGTTTCAAGTTGAGTCTCAAGTCTTTGAAAGATACATTCAGGACAAGTCTCAAGTTGAGTCTCAAGTCCTCACAAGATGCATTCAAGTCAAATCTCAAGTTGAGCCTTAAGTCTGGGAGACAACTTTTAACAGAAAAGAGGAGGTGGTAGTGTGTGTGTGTCTTTGTCTGGGGTGGAGTTTCAGTAAGCAGAAAATCAAAATGATGTGCACAAAGGTAAAATAAATTATCAGAGGGGAACAGCACATGTGTTAGGCAATGGGCTTCAGATGGAAGAATCCTTCTAAAGCAATTCAAAAGGCTCCTCCAATGTGCAGCAGGGACAGGCGGCTGAGTAGACCTCACCCCCTATCTCAAGCCCATTGCTTAATGTGTTTACTGTTTTTGGATGAATTAGGCAAGCAAGTCAATCATTAAAAATATACAAGTCTTGAGTTGAGTCAGTGCATTTATTGCTGAGTCGAGTCGTAGTCAAGTCATTGAAGCAACCTGAGTCCAACTTAAGTCCAAGTTGATTGACTCAAGTCTACATCACTGGCATACAGCATGTACCTGAAGGTTCTTCTATGTTTTATTTTAACTGATAAGAAGTGGCATCTTCTTGGTGTATTGGGAAATACTAATTGATGTATTAAGGAGTAGGTGCAGCTTGGGAGAACTACATAATGGATTATCTATAAATACCTGAACAATAAAGTGTGTCAATATGTTAACAAGAACTGCCAGCTTTATGGAGATATGTCTTAGTTGCAAATATATAAGAGCAAACACAGACTGTAACATTAGGCCTAAGCATACTGCCAGAAATAGTGCACATTAAATTGAGGCACTGCCCTGGCTCAGTGCTAGGGAATCATGAAAATTGTATTTTTTTCTGAGACATTGAGCCTTCTCTGTCAGAGAGCTCTGGTGCCACAATAAATTACAGTTCCCATAATTCCCTAGCACTGAGCCAGGGCAGTGCCTCAATTTAATGTGCACTATTTCTGGCAGTCTGCTTAGGCCCATTGTTAATAATATTTTTTAAATGCTGAATCACTGCCTTGAATATTTCCATATTTAATGTTTGATCGATGCCTATTTTCTTCTCTTAGGGCCGATGCAGACTGGCACAAAGGGCCGGCCTGGGGGTAGAGTTGGGGCAGGGCAGCCACATTCCAGCTGTCCGAACTCCACCCTGACACCATCCTGATGCCATACGTCTGTGCCCACAGTGCACAGCGTCAGGACGCCCTCTTGGTGCAGTGTGCGCACACACTGTGTCAAAAGGGCGCAAAAGAGCCACAGCCTTTTTCCACCCTCAAAAGGAGCGGCATTTTGCTGCTCTTTTAGGGATGGCAAAAAGGAGGATTGGGGCCACGGCTTGTGGTTGCCATGGCCCCGATCCACTGTTCCCAGGGACAGCTCTGTGCCACCTCTTTCAGGCTGTCTTCATCAACCCTAAGTCTGCCCTCTTTTATAAACTCAATGAACTTGTGTTATCCTTTCACAGAGACTTTGGTCTCCATGTGGTATTTTAACTGATGGCTCCTCTATGAAAACTAGAGTAATTTCTTTTAGTATTCCTCTGAAAGCAGTTCTTGTCATTTCATTGAGCTGACAACTATTTTCTTCTAAAATCAATTTCCTACCATGGTTCCTTTGGGGTCACTACCTCCATAGCTTCACAGGACATCCACACAATTGTGCAGTGGATTGAAACACACCTGAGTTTCAAGGAACATTGTCTTCTGTGCCATCTTCACTTCCACAATTTGGGGACATCAGAAGAATTTAACTAGCCCACTGCTCTTTCTGCTATACAATTCAGGAGTGATTAAAATCAGCAGAAGTCCAAGGGACAATTCAACCAAGAAGCTAAGTGCTTATTAGCAAGTCAAACTGATTCTCTAGTATTTATTCATTACTTAGGAAATGGGGTCACAATTAGGGTTGTAATGATTATCTAAAGCTTTTGATTGCTGGATCAAAACAAGCATATTCACAGGAAGTGACAAATAGCACAGACAAAGTTATTGTATCTTAGTGAAGGAAAGAAAGGAAGGCATTATTGTGTGATATCTTTGTGTAACTAAGGGCCTTTGCAGACTGTTAGAAATAGTGCAAATTGAGTCCACTTTAACTGCCCTGGTTCAGTGCTAGGGAATCATGGGAACTGTAGTTTATGGTGGCACTAGAGCTCTTTGACAGAGAAGGCTCAGAAAAAACTACAGTTCCCATGATTCCCTAGCACTGAGCCGGGCAGTTAAAGTGGATTCAAGCTGCATTATTTCTGGCAGTCTGTAAAGACCCTAAGTCACCTTTTACTTTTGTATTCAGTTTCTCAGATCTCAATTTTTTTTTTGAAATTCTCAAATCCCAGTCTTAAAAAATATCCATGAGTTTTGATTTCCCCTATACTTGAGCTTTTTACATCTCAAGTTACTTTTAATTTCAGTTCGCAGTTATAAAAATACTATGGGTTTTCACTGAATCTTAGAGATTCAAGAGACCACAGGGGCCATTTACTCCAATCTCCTGCCAGGCAATAATACACAACTATAGCTCTGCCAAAAGGGGAGGCTATTAAGCCCATTGCCTAATACATGTGCTCCATTTAAAGGTCTCCAAAGAACAGAGTCCACCAACCTACAAGAAGGTCTATTCCACTGTGAAATAGTTCGTAGCATACATCCACACTGTAGAAATAAGGCAGTTTGGTGCTATTTTATGTGCTGTAGATCCATCCTACAAAATTCTGGGATTTGCAGTTTTACAAGATATGTAGCCTTCTCTGTCAAAGAGTGCTGTTGCCTCACAAAACTACAAATCCCAAGGTTCTATAGGATGGAGCCATGGCAGTTAAAGTGGTGTCAAACTGCATTATTTCTAGAGTGTAGATGCATCTAAATATAAAATTATATTTTAAGATGTGATTCTATTTCCTTGCTGTGATTAAAATAGTGCTGTATTCCAGGTTTTATTTCAAAATTTAAAAGTACTGTCCACGGTGCTGAATATGTCTTGGCCATAGGGATCAATACATTGGATAAATCATTTAAAGTCTGGTCTAAAACTTTAACTTTTGGATTAAAGCCTATATGTGCCTATCTGTGTCTTGAGATCTTCTGGGAAGGCCATTTTCTCCCCATCACCCTCACAGATAAATCTGGTGGGAACATGGGAGAGGGCCTTCTTGGTGGCTTATCCAAGGCTTTGGAACTCCCTTCCTGGAGAGGTTATAATGACACCCTGCTTACTAACCTTTCATATTGTTAGGAAGGATCTAATTATGGGAATTTATAATTAACTCAAATATGCAAGAGTGGGGTCCTAACAAAGCCCCATGGGACTGGGTACCAGTATGTAACCAGAGGACTAAGGAATCTCACAATGGATAACACTGAGACAGGCTTCTCTCCAATTAAAGTCTAAATATTTATTAAAGGGGAAAACTGCACATGCACAAATATAGCATGCAAACACACTGCACTCTTAGGAATAAAGGAATGAAAGAGGGAATAGCTCGAGATGGGCCAGACTAAGGGAGTTACTCACTTCCAAAGGCTTGTCTGGGATCTGCTGTGGATGTTGTTGTTGTTGTTGTTGTTGTT
>CM034701.1:384358833-384375681 GCA_020142125.1 Phrynosoma platyrhinos
AATGACTTGAAGGCAAACAACAACAATAGCTTCCCAGATTTGATTAAAGATATATTCTTTTCTACTCTGGATGGCCAAATGCCAGAGTTAAACAAGATTGACAATGTTGCTTACTCTGGATGGGAGGAGGAGCACAGCTTTTATGCTGGAACAATAAGGACAATATCACACTTCACTGTTATAGTGCTATTATTTCATTTTAACTACTATGGCTGGCTCTTATGAAATCCTGGGATTTGCAATTTAGGGAGGGGTATTTAGAATTCTAAGCCAGAGAGCTCTTAGACTTCACTAAACTACAAATACCAGAATTCCACAGGAGCCAGGCATAGCAGATAAAGCAGATTAATAGCGCTATTATCAATGTAGTATGATATTGATCTCAATTTTTGAAACACTGTATCTTTAGGTTTCCAGAGTCGATAGCAAGCAAAGACACAGAAGGGATTGCTATGCATCAACAGGAAACTTGAAGGCATACACACACATACATAATGATATTATACTATGATATATTATATCTACTGCATACCAATATTTAATCATATTGCATGCATGCACGCACACATGCACACACACGCACACACACATTATTGTATAGATAGATTTGGGTTTTTTTCAGGTTTCCCTAACTCAGTACAAAAACAAACCAAAAGGTTCACTTTATACAGAAAGTTTACTGTTTGCCAAAGCATTACTTTAAACACACAAACAAACACACACACCAATGGAGGCATACCCTTCAACCATCCTGATTTTGCAGGAGCAGTTTCAATTAATCTTCTGCCATCCTATATTTTCATCTGCTTTTAAAATACCCAAGATTTTGTCTCCTTATCCCACTTTCCCTTTTCTCCTGGGCTTACTTTAGTGGCAGCAAACTGAATTCAAAGTGCAAAAGTAGTTTGCATTCAATTAGCTTAATGGGGGGGGGGGGATGAGATAGGAATCTTGTCCATTCCATTAGGCTCAAGCAAGAACAAACTGCTGCAGTTGTAGCAGAAAATGGGACCGGAGACCACAAGGTAAAGAAAGTGAGTTTCTTTATTGAAAAAGTAAGGCCAGTGGGCTCAGCAGGAGATAACTTTCCAGAGGTGCCGAGCCCCAAACTGAGCTCCTGAGGATCTTTTATAGTGATCTTACAAGCATGTCAAGTGTATAGGAAAACTGATCCCCCCTCCCTCTCTAGTTCAGTTAATTTCACAATATTCAGCACTTCTCACTTGGGCAAAGATTGTTTACATAACAGAAAATGTTTATAGAACATAGGAGATGTTTACAGAACAGGAAGTCTTATCAGAGTGAGCGTTATATCTAGTGTAGAACATCATATGCGTCTGGGGAGAGATAGGCAGCAAAAAAAGTATTATTCTTGTAAGGTCTCATGTGGCTATCTTGTCTGACCCTAAAAAGCAATCATAGAAACTCATTATAATAGCTCAATAGGCAAACACAAGCATTTGACTATTTCACAGTGTCTCGTAGCTTGTGTGTTCTTTATCATTAATATTTTTTTCCCTCTTAAGCACCTGATTTTGTTTGTTGAGATATGTCCCAGTATTCATCTGTGAAACTCTGCAGATCATGCAGACACAGAGGTGAGGAGGTAGTGTTTTGGTTTGTTTTAGTTTGGGTTTTGTACAAAAGCAAAGTTCTTTTTGCAAAAATGAGTTTTTCACAACTATGTCGCACAGTATGAAATTACTGAGAAATATTTAAAAACACTCTTCCCCCTTGTAGAAGAAAAACTTTTGAAATTTTTTGCATGCAAGAGCAAAATAAGCCAAGGTTTACATCCTTAGGAACTGGTAATCCTTTTGATATATTCACGTTCTCATATAGGAGTTGGCAATGCCTCTGTTTAAATTTAGTAACTTTCATAACCCCCACACCCCCGCACAAAATCTGCTGAAGGCAGAACAGAGAGAAACCTTCAGGGAGCTGGTTAAAATCTACTTCACTTGAGTGGCCATCCTCAGAGTACAAAGAGGTCAATATATCCATAATGATTATTACTATTTCTTTCTTTTTTAAAAAGAAAAAAACCCTAAGTTACTTTAACAAAAGAAGGGTGTCATGGAGGGGGGAAGGCACTTAAATGATTTTTCCTATGCACTGTCTTGTCTAGAAGCTGTCTAATTTCCCGAAGGATCTTAGAGACATCAGAACTCCCAAAGCAAGGGATTTTTGTTTCCTTTTTCTAAAAAAAGGTTTCTAATAAAAGAGCCTGGATCACAAAAAAATTATAGATAGATCATTTGGTATGTTTCCCTTAACTACCTAATGAATCCTCTTTGAAAACAATCCTGTAAGAAGGAAAGATATCTTAAGGTCATTAGACCAAAGGACTATCTCAGCTGTACCCTCCAACACTTCACAGATGAAAACTGGGACCATGTGGCCAAATAACATCAGTATGTGATGAAGATGGTGAAAGTTTTTAATGAGAAAGAACACATGAGCTAAGGAAGGATGCAGCAGTTTGCTTTTGCCTGAGTCTGCACAGAAGGGCAAGATTCTGCTCCTTCTCACCTGTCTCCCCATTGAATTAATAGAGTGCAAACTATTTTTTCCACTTTAAGCTCATCTTGCAGCAACTGAAGTAAACTAAGGACAAAAAGAGAAAGTAGTAGGAGGAGAGAGAAACTAGAACATTTAAAAAGTAGTTGGAAAATGAGGAGACGGCAAAAGATCAATGAGGACTGTCTGCCAAAACAAGACAGTTGGAGGGTATGCTCATCCAGGATTCAGATTCTCCAGAACAACCAAGGAAACATCCATTGGATGCTCACCTAAGCCATAGCTTTCCCTAGATATTGCCTTCCTGTTATTCAAAGACATGTGCCCTCCCATTCTAGATGAAGCCATCAGGATTAGTAGCAATTGATAGCGGCTGGCTCCATGACTTTGTTTAACCCCCCTTTAAAACCATCTGTGTTGGTAGAAACCACACCACATCTGCCCTAAGTTTCTTACCATCTGGTTTCATTGCATTTTTCTACTATTACGAGGGATGGAAAGGACAAAACCTCTTATTTATTTCATAGAATCATAGAATCATAGAGTTGGAAGAGATCACAAGGGCCATCCAGTCCAACCTCCTGCCATGCAGGAACTCCCAATCAAAGCATCCCTGACAGATGGCCATCCAGCCTCTGCTTAAAGACCTCCAAGGAAGGAGACTCCATTTCATTTCATTTCATTTCATTTCCCTCCTGCCTTTCCCCCAATACTAAGGCTGAAGGTGGCTTGCGAAACATTAACTTCAACACAGAATAAAACATACAAAAATTTCAGTGTGTGTGTGAGAGAGAAAGAGAGACCAGGGTTCAAATCTCACTCAACCATGGAAACTCACTGGGTGAATTTGGGTAAGTCATAGCCTCAAAAGAAGACAATACAGGAAAATAGATTCCATCTGCAGTCTGCAGGCAAAGGAAGGCCATGGAAAGGCAATAAAAGTCAGTATAGATTTCTCAAAAACAAGTTATACCAGACTAATCTTAGTTCTCTTTTTTTGATGGAATTACAAGCTTGGTAGATGAGGGAGATGCTGTGGATGTAACCTATCTGGATTTCAGTAAGGCCTTTGGCAAGGTCCAAAATTAAATCTTTGCAAAAAAGACTAGTAAAATGTGAATGCAATTGTCATGTGGATTTGTAATTGGTTGGCTGGCTGAACCCAAAGGGTGCTCAGCAATAGCTCCTCTTCATCTTGGAGAAAAGTGACCAGTAGGGTGCCACAGGGGTCTGTCCTGGGCTCAGTGCTCTTCAACATCTTTATCAATTGCTTGGATGATGAAATAGAGGACATGTTTTCTATATTGATACAGATTAACATCCCTGGTTATTTAAAATTGGGATTTCATTGTTTCAGGCCAGTTGACTACAGTGGATTAAGGGGATAGTAGAGGCAATTCAGATTCCACTCTCATTCTCTTCTATGGAGTTCAGACTAGCAACTGCCAAACCATGGACAGTAACAGTCATCTATCTCAGAGTTTCTGAAAGCATAAATGAGATGCATTTATTGAAATTGTTAATGAATTCCACAATCTCCTCTAAATCTAAGCAATTAGCTGTTGTTAGCAATAACAGGTGTCACTCAAGAGATTCTCTCTTCATTGTTGATTATCGCTTTTTTTTGTACCAAGTCATAAAAAGGTACAAAAAAGGGGAAAATCACATAGTTAGTAGCTTTGGCCAACTTAAGGAAGGCAAATTAGAATAATTACCATTCTCTGGCTAAGTAGTGAGCAGGTCTTCTTAGAATGTTGCTCATTTACATACTTTGATCTGATGGGTGTAGGTACCTAATTATACAGCAGCCAGCAATGGGTTTTTGATGTACTTGGTTAATTAATATTCAGCATAATAATTAATTGTGCAGATTGCTCCCTTGCATACCAAACTTGGTTTCTTAAATGGAAATAATATTTAGAAATGTGTCAGCAATGTACAGGGTGGGTGACAGAACTATCCACAAAAGCTTTCTAAGATCCATTAAGATCTGTAAAAGAGTGAGATTTTCAGCTTTGCCGAATGTTCCATTATTCCTCAAAGATTCTTTATTTCCTTCCTTAGACATTTGTAAAAACAAATACTGGCATATGCCTCAAATTGGACAGTTGTTCCCTACTTGATGGTGTATATCACTATTCTAGGGCAAAATAACATGGATCACTTTGTGCTAACCATTTATTCTCACAAAGAAACATGTCAAGTAGTCACATGCCAGGCATGTTCGAGGTCAGCCTCTTTCTCTCTCTCAGTGCATCTACACTGTAGAAATAATACAATTTGGCACCACTTTAATTGCCATGGCCCCATCCAACAGACTCCTGGGATTTGTAGTTTTGTGAGGCACCATCACTTTTTGTCAGAGAAAGCTAAAGACCTGATAAAACTGCAAATCCCAGGATCCCATAGGATGGACCTTAAAATGGTGCCACATTACATTATTTCTACAGTATTGATGCTCCCCCACTCTTCTCCCCCTATAAGATTTTACACTAAGAAAATACCCATGAAGGTATATGGCAGTTGTGTTACACCACCTCAGTAGTGAATTAGGAGGTTGCATTATAAATAACGTAACCAAATGGAGATTGCTGCCCATTGGGATAGACAGGGTAGTGTGGGCAATGTAAAGTGTACATCAGCTGTAGGCAATGAGAGACTTTGTGGCTGAAGAGAGGTGTATAAATACTCTAAATAAATAAATAGTAGAGTCAAGCAATTCTGTTTTTCCACCTTTCTCTGGGTTTGTGATAGCACTGTGCACCAACTCCTTAGTGTTAATATTAAAGCCATGGCAGAGGGGCATCTCATGATTTTATCCAGTTTGAACATGCACATGGTTTTAACTTTTAACCTGTTTGTCTGACCGCATCATATGTTTTAGGCAATAATTGTAATTGTTACTGTTGTTACTGTTGATTTTATTATATAATAATATCCGGGGATCTTTGGATATAGTATGGGGTATAAATACATTAATAAATAAAATAAAATGAATGACATGAATAAAGTAAATATAAACCTTAAGCAAATTTAAAAACAGTGATTGAAATTCCTTAGTTAAGTATACTTATCTATACTTGTTGAGTATACTTAAGACTTATTTAAGTGTATTTAACTAAGGGGCTAAGCAGATGGCGCAAAGCGCCGTCTTCAGGGGAAGGGGAGGGACAGCCACATGCTGGGCACCCCAACCCCTTCCCGAAAACGTCGTCGGAGCAGCTGGCCCTCCACACGGCCGGCGCTCTGAGGATGCCTTTCCGCTGCATTGTCCGCACACGCTGTAGCGGAAGAGGCGCCGAAGGTGCGCCGGCAGCCTTTTGCAGCACACCTTCGGCAATTTGTGGAAGGAGTGTTATTTTAGCACTCCTTCCCAGGGCGGCAAAGCTGTGCCGCAGGGCCGAGGAATGTGGATGGCTCGGCCCCGATCCGCAGCTTCCTGGGGCGGCCCTGTGCCACCCATCTGCTTAGTCCCTAAGACTTCGCCTGGCCCACCCACACCCAAACCTAATGGAAATGTAATTCAGCCATGCTCAGATTGCCAGATGAATGGACCTCCTTCTCACCATGTAGCAGAAATCTGATAAAGTAGATTGGGGAAAGGAATTATGATCATGGCAATAGCACCAAAATAGGGACTGACAGTGTATATATACTGTTAAAATAATGCAGTTAGATACCACTTTATGTTCTGTAGCTGCATCCTATGGAATCCTAGGATTTGTAGTTTTACAAAGTCTTAAGTCTTCATTGCCAAAGAGGGCTGGTGCATAGCCAAACTACAAATCCCAGGATTCTGTAGGATGGAGCCATAGCACTTTTTCAATCTTCATCTGCACAGGTAGCTTGCCCTCAAGTAGGCCTAGGCAATTCAACCAACTAAAGGAGTTAGACTGAGCTATGTTCTCACCCCATTTATAATTGAATTTATTTATTTCAGATGTATCTGGATTTCTTGCTACATTGCTCACCAATGGCTCCTCTTCTTCCAGGAAAGAACTGACTAGTGGGGTGCCACAGGGTTCTGTTCTGGGTTCAGTGCTATTCAACCTTTACCAATGACTTGTATGATAGAATGGGGGGGCACACTTATCAAATTTGCAGATGACACCAGATTAGGAGGGTTAGTTAGCACCCCGGGAACAGGATCAGAATTCAAAATGACCTTAATAGATTAGAAAGCTGGGCCAAAACTAACAAAATGAATTTCAACAAGAGGTACTACACTTGAGCAGTAAAAATGAAAGGCTCAGATATAGAGTAGACCACAAGCTGAACATGATCACAAGCTGAACATGAATCAACCATGTGATATATCAGCAAAAAGGTCAATGTGATACTAAACTGCATCAGTAGGAGTATAGTGTTTAGATTGAGGGAAGCGACAGTACAACTCTATTCTACTTTGGACAGACCTCACCTGGAATACTGTGTCCAATTTTGGTCACCACTATTCAAGGATAGTAACAAATTGGAGCATGTTCAGAGGAAGACAAACAAAATGGTGAAAGGTCTGGAAACCATGCCCTATGAGGTAAGGCTTGGGGAGCTGGGTATGTTTAGCATGGAGAAGAAAAGGTTAAGAGGTGATATGATAGCCATGGCTAAATATTTGAAGGGATGTCACATTGAGGATGGAGAAACTTGATTTCTGCTGCTCCAGAGATTAGGACATGGCACAATGGATGCAAACTACAGGAAAAGAGATTCCACCTCAACATTAGGAAGAACTTCCTGACAGTAAGAGCTGTTCAACAATGCAACATGCTGCCTCAGATTGTGATGGAGTCTCTTTCTTTGGAAGATTTGAAACAGTGGCTGGGTGGCATATATTGGGAGAGCTTGGATTCTGTGTTCCTGCATGGCAGGAGGTTGGACTTGATGACCCTTGAAGTATCTTCCAACTCTATAACTATATGAACTTCTCAAGCTAATACCTTAGGCAAATTCAAGTGGACAGAACAAATTTTTCACCAGTTGAAGCTGAAGTGAAGCTTGTCTATCTTTCCTTATCTTACTGCAGACTATTAAGCTTTCACAAATCTCAGTGTTCACTGGAACCCAGTCTAAAAATTATTATGACACAATTAAATGAAGGTTTTCCCCTCTTCATTATAACCAGTACTAGAGTCCTAAATCATTAGCCAGTGCATTTACAATTCTGCCCCAAGCCATGGTATGTCCCTGTCATTTACCCGCAAGCTTTTACATTTGCAGCCAACTCACAAATGATTCTTTCTGCAGGACAGCCTGACAGAACCATTATAAATGTCTGAAACAACTGATCATAATGATATTATTATTCCCTCCCAATCAATTTAGTGATGGTCATTTTAATTTTATTGTTTTTAAACTGATAGTAAAAAAAGGTTATTCACATCTGAAAGTTCTCTGCATTGTGTTTAGTGTCACGTTATTGCCATATTTTTGCTGCAAGTATCTTGACAATTCCATTAACAGGTATAATCAACTCATTTTATAATTGCTTCTGAGATACTTAAGGAGGTTTAATTTCTGGGGGTTTCCTCTTCACTAAAAGGGTCTCCAGTATATTAAAAAAAATATGTAGAATCACTAGCCAGAAGCTTATATAATCCTCTGCATAACAGCTTTATGTATACTTAACTATGTAGCAGAGGCACTACAAAACACCTGAAGAGCACCAGTGGAGCCTGATGCATGTCAGAATCCCCTAGCCACTGTCTCATCATGCATCAGGGGACTGTAGCACATCAGAGAAAATACCACATGTATCCAGTGCATATCAGTCCCAATGCACATTGGTCACTTTGACAGCTCCACTATGTAGTTACCTAACAGCAGCCCTCTACTGAAAATGGATGTTATGGAATTACTCAATTTTAATTCCCACAAGCATAAATCCACCTATGGAGATATAACTGCCATACAGGATTCATACACCCCCGTTGAAATTTTACGTTGTTAGTCTAACTCTAAAAAGTTTCATAGGCTCTGATCTATAAAATCATTCTTCTTCACTGTACAGAGGAAACTTCTTTGCCCTCCTAGATTTCATTAATTAAAATTCTAAAGGTGACCAAGAGTTTCCCAAGTTATTGGGTAATACAAGAATCATAGAATTGGGAGAATCCTTTAGGGTTATCTAATTTACTTCCATAGCAAGTCATTACATACCGTACTAGCAGATTTTTAGAGGGGCACATCACAGTTGAATCTCCAAACTTGATTAAACTCAAATTCAAATTTGATTCATTCATGCATTTGTGGAGACACTCAACTCTATCTCTTCATATCATTGGAAGCTGGGGCTGTCTTGATGATGGAGCAGTGGTTGGATATTACAAGCAGTTGGATGGAGTCAATGCACTGAAGATGAGGCTTACTAATATGGTGGCTTTATAGATTGGTGGTTCTTGGACCTAGGAATTGGAGGACTTGCCCTTGATTTTAGTTGTATTCCCCCAAGGAGAAAGTGCATAACATGGACTTTCTAGATCCATATTTGGCACTATAACCCCAGGTGCACACCATGGCTTGGCACTAGCTTTATTTGGGCTATCAGCCACAGTCTTTCCTAGACAGGGATAACTTAGCTATAATATTCAATTCACTGTTAACTTCATGATTGTTATTGTTATTGTTATGTGCTCTCAATCCAGCTTAAACTTCTGTCGGCCCTTTCAAATTTCTGTTATTAATGGTTGTGTTCAGGTCTTGCCAATTCAAGATTTTCTTCCTTGATTGAATAAGTCCATATTTAATGTGGTTTTCCTCCATACCTACTGATTTCCACATTATCCAGCGTTATCCACTTTTCCAGTGGGTCATATTTCTTCATGATGTGTCTAAAGTCCTTTGTTTAGTCATCATGACTTCTAGTGAGAATTCAGGCTTGCTTTGCTCCGGGAGCCATTTGCTTGTCTTTTTTTTTTCCAGTCCACAGTGTCAATAAAACCCTCCCCCAGTACCACATACCAAATGAATTGATTCTCTTTTTGACAACTTCTTCCTGTCCTGCTTTCACAGACATACATAGAACTTGGAAATACTATGGCATGAGTGATCTTGACTTTATTATTCAATGACTTGTTCATGGTCACCCAGTAGATTTCTATGGCTGAATTGGAATTTAAACTGTCTCCATAGTTCTTGTCCAATGCTCAAGCCACTACACCAGGGGTAGGCAACCTTTCCCCTTTAAGGGCCGAGGGACTTCAGCTCCCAGAAGCCTCAGCCATGTTGGCCAATAGTCCCATGTTGGCCAATAGTCCCATGTTGGCCAATAGCTCCTGGGCTTCTGGGAGCTGAAGTCCCTCGACCCTTAAAGGGGAAAGGTTGCCTACTCCTGCACTACACCTTGCTGGCTTTCTTTACTGAAAGCTAGTTTATTCCAACATTTAAGGAAAGATAAATTTGACATGAATGTCTATTTGTAACTGACTGTAGGGGACGGTGCTCATCTCCGATACTAAGCCAAAGAGCCAGCGTAGTCCAAGGACTGCTCTGGTGGTCATGTGGCCAACATGGCTGCACCAAATGCTGTTATCTTCCCACCCAGAAGTTGTACCTATCTATCTACTTGCATTTCTATGCTTTCAAACTGCTAGGTTGGCAGAAGTTGGGACTACTGACAGGAGTTCATTCCATCATGCAGCACTCAGGCCTTGAATTGCCAACCTTGTGATCTTCCGATCGTCAGAACTGGCATCTTAACCACTAAGCCACCATACACACACACACACACACACACACACACACACACACACACACACAGTGATACATGCATTCTGTATGCAATTTTGCCTCTACACAGCATTTTTCTAATATTATGGCCTAATTGGTTATAAGTCACAACTAGATTAAACACATTTTTGACTTACCAAATTTCTGTTGATTTAATGCAGGGGTAGGCAACCTTCAGCTCCCAGAAGCCTCAGCCATGTTGGCCAATAGTCCCATGCTGGTCAATAGCTCCTGGGATTCTGGGAGCTGAAGTCCCTCGGCCCTTAAAGGGGAAAGGTTGCCTACCCCTGATTTAATGGGTGCATTCTGATAACAATTGGGGCTAACAATTGGATTTAGGCTAATGTTTTTGATCATTTACATTCACAGGCAAATGACTGTGACAATCTTTGCCTAATACACCTATTTCTCTATGCCTCTTTTGATCAAAGAACTCCATTGAAAAATCTGGAGAAATGCACATTTCACAGGATAACAGAGTTGTGGGTGATGTGTTGATACAAAGAAATTAAGTGTCCATTAAATGTTCATGTACCTAAGTGCAAAATTAGGTAATTTCATAATAAAATGGGAGGGAGGGGAATAATTTACCTTTATCTTAGAACATAGAATGCAGAACTCATGTGCCCTTTCTCCAGGATCAGTATACATTATTACCCTCTTGTTTCACTGGCATGTGTGGAGTCTGCAAGTGCTTTAGGGGGGTTGCAGACTGTCAAAAATAGTGTGAATTCAGTCCACTTTTAGGGTTAGGGTTAAGGTTAGGGAATCATGGGAACTGAATTTTATTGTGGCACTAGAGTTCTCTGACAAAGAAGGTTCAATGTCTCAGAAAAATAACAATTGCCCATGATTCCCTAGCACTAACCCTAACCCTAAAAGTGGACTGAATTCACACTATTTTTGACAGTCTTTCTGTGGATCCAAGCCTGCCCCAGTCTACTGGTGCTGTCCTGAGATCCTTCCCCTTTTGCTTCTATCAATATTGTACCTCCTAAATAAAAGGACAATTGCCATGGAGAGCTTCTTCAGGCTTGGGAGAGATCATCTATGATCAGATGTACCATTCTCCCTGCCCTCCCAGGAGGAAATCTGGACTCTGCTGTACCCCCTGGGGCTACCATCCATCAACTAAATTATTGACTATGGGCCTCAGCAGATGGCATCCTGGAGGCAGGGAAGAGGAGGGGCAGCCACACGCTCAGCGCCCCTTCCTCCTCCCGAGGTTGCCCTCGGAGCAGCCGGCCCTCCGCACAGCCGGCACTCTGAGGAGGACCTCCCGCCGCAGCCTTTCCACGTGCTGCGGCGGAAAAGTCGACGAAAATGCGCCACAGCCTTTTGCAGTGCACTTTCACTGACTTGTGAAAGGAGCACTAATTTAGCACTCCTTTCAGGGGCGGCGAAGCTGCACCGCAGGATCAAGGCTTGGGGATGCCTCGATCCTGCAGCGCACCTTCCCAGGGTGGCCCCATGCCGCCAGTCTGCTTCCCCCCTAAATTAATGAAACAAGTGCCTCTTGGTTCAAAAAGCTTTGCAGATGAATGTCTTCTGAAGGAATGGACTGGCCTGATTCCAATGGAGGGAAGATTTCCAAGGACGAACGAATGCAGACAAATATTTTCTCTCTTAATGCATTGGATGGAGAAGTTCTTATGCCCATAAGAATTCCCTAGATTTAGATCTATAGAGCCCATGGGCATGCTGTATTTAGCTTGCTTTAACATGTACACACTGCAATATATCATATTATACATCATTTCAAAGCTGTATAGTCTATGTAAAAACACCAGAGGGCACTCACATACTGTGGCAACCAAAGTTGAACTGTAGCATTTTGCACTGTCTGTTGCTCTGACAGCAGCTGTCAAACCCCGGTCAAGCAGAAACCATCTCTTTTTCCCTTGTACAACACCTAGAGAATTTTATGCTTGTTCCATGTCTCTTCAACAGGGTTTCTCCTGAAGCATTTCCCCTACCTCCAGAAAGCAACCACTTCCAGGCATCTCATGGTAGCATACCTATGAGCATTCTCTTTGATATTCATGATGGTTTTAACATACGTTTAGACTGGAAGTTCAAGTTGAAGGTATCCAAATAAGAGAGTAGTGTAGAATCTGGAAAATCTCACAAGATATTTTGTGTGCATTTAGAATGTCAGTTTTTGTGAGCTCAATGAAGATTTTGGCATTTGAGTGTTTTGAAAAAGAAAGCTCCTCTTCATACAGTTCCTCATTCTTTTATGGAATCTGCTTCTACAAAGTGTGATGGAGTTCACTGGCACAGATGTATTTAAAATAATATTCAGCAAAATCATAGATGATCAGTAATTTTGGTAATTAAATAGATTCTCCAGATTAACAGGCAATAAATTCAACCAAGGCACAGTTGTGCTTGGTCAGAACACTCTTGGTGAATTATGCTAGTGTAACTAAGATTCAGGCCAGCATAAATCCTTTTAAAGATCTTGTTCAGGAAGGCACCCAGTACCTTGTTGTTCACCAGTTTTGCTTGGTTACACAATAATAGACAGACAATACTAGGTGTGTGTCTGTCCCTGACACAAACACTGATGAACTATATACACTGAGAAAATTCCTTCATGTGACTGCTTGACTGGCCACTTTCATTGTCTGTGGCCTCTAGGGAATCTATGCATAAGTATACAGGTGGAAATTCAGTCTGCTGGCTCCAAATAATTGAACGTAATCTGACTCACTTTGGTCAAAACTAAACTAAGGACATCTGCTGACTGGCCCAAAGGGCTAGCCTGGAGGTAGAAATGGGGCTGGGCAGCCACAACCCACACCGGAGGCATCCTGATGCCCCACGCCATTACGCATGGCATGCGGCATCAGGACGCCCTCCTGGCGCAGAGCCCTGGTGCACTGCGCCGAAAAGGCTGCTGAAGAGCTGTGTGCCAGCTCTTAGGGTAGCCTTTTGCCGCCCCTGAAAGGAGC
Source organism: Phrynosoma platyrhinos (assembly GCA_020142125.1). Taxonomy (NCBI): domain Eukaryota; kingdom Metazoa; phylum Chordata; class Lepidosauria; order Squamata; family Phrynosomatidae; genus Phrynosoma; species Phrynosoma platyrhinos. Next base: position 384,372,036 of record CM034701.1, read on the forward strand.
AATATTTTGCCATTCTTTTTGGGGCAACAAAAGGGAGGATTGAGGCCATGGTGTGGGGTTGCCATGGCCCCAATCTGCTGCTTCCCAGGGCAACCCAGAGCTGCCCATCTGCAGCCCCCCCTTAGTCTCCATAATTTCACTGGGTCTCATCTGGCTTAGCTTGAGTCCAACACACTGTGTCTCTGATCTTTAGTTGAGGGAGAATAAAAAAAAAAACAGAGGTTTATTGCTCATGTATTGCTTGAAGATTTCTGAAAGGCACCTATTTGGCTAGTATGGGAAACTGATACTGTATTGGATGGATCAGCAGCATGATCCATAGGGCTCTTCTCAATCATTGACATGATCCACAGGGCTTTTAAATTTTGGAACTAGATGTAGCATTGCCAGAACCTCAGCACATACAGATGAATGTTACATGCTCCTATACAGTACATCCCCTGTATCCATGGGGGATACATTCCTAGACTTACTACAGATAGTGAAAATTGTGTTTAATAGCAAACCCTATATTTCCAGCAGAGGTTGATCATAGAGTCATGCTGGAGACCCTCCAGATGTCTACAGAGGTCCTCAAGTGTGACTCTATAGTCACAGTCCAACAGAAATTGACCATAGAGTTGTCCTGCAAGACCTCACGATGCCTACAGAGACCATATTTTTCAGACATGGGTAAATAAAACCACAGGTACCAGTCCTGTGGATTGGTGTGTGTGTGTGTGTGTGTGTGTCATGCTGTATTGCAAAAACAACAACAACAAAAAAACAACCTTTCTGCTTTTGTTTGCATGTTTCTGTTTGTTCCTAAATTGTTTGAGAATTCTGGCTCCAGAAATTTCTGAAGCTAGATTCTAAATAGATGGAAACAGGCCACATTATTACTCATGTAATGATAATATTACTCATGTAATAATAATAACATTATTACTCATATAATAATGAGTTCATATAAAATATCTTGTATATAATCAAGGTATGTATTGCCTTTTATGATTTTTATATAGCCCCTGAAGAAGACCTTGAGAATAAATATAAGGTGATATGCATTGAGCTTTTTTTTTACCAGTAAATCATCAATCTACTGAGCACTTTGAGACATGTTTCCAGTCTCTGCTATTGGATGCTAGCCAGTTTTTGCCTCTCCTGAACACAGGTTTACTGTAAGGATGGGTGAGAATTTTGCCCAGTCTGTCTGTTGTGGTTTGTTTGTTTTTTTAAAGGAAACAACCAAAATTTTCAAATTTCTTCAAAAATAAGAACTTGATTTTTTAAAAAAGAAAAGAAACATGCATGTGAATAAAAGTGAAATTGACACATTCATGAATTCTTGGCTGAAAAAGAGTTTCTCTGTGCCTTTTGAAGGAATAATTATTATAAAACTAGAAGATTTGGGGCACATCCACCTTTTCACCCCATAAGAATATTCTACTTGTCAGGATATTTTTTTTCTCTCTGACACATTAGTGCAGGGCAGGGCACAAATGCTCTCTTTCTCTCAGTGTGTCTCTCTGTGTTACAGATTGAAATGAAAAGCTCCAGAAATTACCAGCAGCTTTAAAGGAAAGATTCCCGAAGATGGCTGACACTACTGTGACATCCCCCCTTTCAGCCAGCTGTTGGAATGGGACTAATTTAATTAATAGAAGAGCTCAAAGTAAATGGGGGATGGTAGCTCGTGTATCTGTGTATAAGATTGGCGACCTTCTTCAAATCCATGGGAAGTCGAGCAAGTCTTCTAGCAATAGCCCTCCTTGTGAGCTATTTCCTGCCAGCTCAGCCATGCATATCAGCCATTGGCTGAAAAAATGTGTTTAATTGAAAGATGAGCCTATAGTCTTATTCAATGGCACCTCAAATGGCCAGGGTCAGGCCACCAAGAGACTGTCTTTGCAAAATGCTCATTCTTTGGCAATTCTCCACAGGAATGAACTTCGATGTGGCAACTATAGCTATGTTACTTCTGGTTGCCATTTCTGGATGGTTTATGGCCCAGATAAATGCTGAGGATGGTGGTGGTCAAAGAGAACATGCCATGGTTATTGTAGGTTTTGATGTAGCTTTGGGGTGGAAATCTTGCTGAATTTGTTGGGAGGAAGAGTCAAGTAGGTTTCAGTGACTGCCATGGGGGCTTTGAGGACCAGAAAGGTATTGTTTTGGGGCCACATGTGGCCCATAGGCAACACTTCCCCCACTTAGTGGAGCAGCCACAGAGAATGCACCAGATTTAAGTGTAGAAATAGTATGCAAGTGAATCATGGAAAAAGTGGTGTATCTTTGGGTGAATGAATCCTTAAACATTTGGAGTAGGGGTAGAAAAAACATTTTTAAAAAATGAATATCAAATCAGCTGCCTCCAGACTTGAAGGCACCATCATATATCTGTCATGTGAAATGGCCCTCAACAGACCTATCCTCCATGTATTTGTTTATCACTTTTTAAAAATCATCTGAAATGGCACCCATCACCACATCCTGGGACAGTTGATTTTGTGTGAATTGCACATTCTATGAAGAAGTGTATTTTAGGCACCCTGCCAGTTCTTGCTGATCAGCTTCAAGTTCCCCCAAATTCAGGTGTGACTCAAGAGGAAAGATTATTATTTTCTATCACATTGCTGATACTTCACATTGGCAAGTACAGAACCAGATTCAAGATTCATCTAAACTAACAATTTGCACTGATTTGTCTATTCTGTCTCATATTCTCAGGTCCAGGGTATGAAGGACTGTACTCTCCCCAGTGGACCTGTCTGTGTTTTGAGATATTCTACGGAGGACCTTCTCTCTATCCCACAGTCCTCAGAAATACATTGTGTAGAAACACAGAAGAGCACAGTCTCAGTGGCTTCTCCCAGGATCTGGAACTCTCTTGTCAAAGAGTCTAGGCATCCTCCTTACTATCTCTCCACAACCAGATAAATCTCTTCTTATCGCAGTAGACCTTTGAGAATTGATTTTCTAAAGGGGGAAACACTGCTGGACTTCTATGATTTATTCATTTATTTATTAAAATATTTATTTAGTACACCCTGCACACTCCACATTGTATTTGAAGTCTCCATATTTTCCTATTTAGAGCCGGCATGTTTTTAAGAGATCACAATGGCCTTTGGAACACCAGGTGGATTCCCGTTGAGAAAGGAGCAAAGACCCAAGAACATGTGTACAGTCCATGTGTAATGCTACAATCAAACCTAAATGAGTGTGCTGACTACTTTTACACCTGGGCCCTTTGCATTTTCTCTTGCATCAAGAGACAAAGGAGGTCTCATTGTACCAAAGGAAAAGCCAGCTCTTTCCACCTACCCCCCGCTGTGTTCCCAGCCAACTTCCCTGTCCATCCATCCTGGGGTTTTCCTCATCCAATTACTGTTTTTGTAACCCCAAAGTAAAGGCCACCAACTAGTCTGGTATTCCATTGTCGATAGCTGAGAAGACAAACAGGTCTTTGTTATTTTGCAAGATAGCATAACCCTTGAGTCTAGGATCTCAGATATAAATATTGGCCCCAAAGTCTAGCCTTCTTGCACATGGTTGGCCCCCAGTCTGTGCTCACTGTGGGCCTGTACAGACCGGTCAAAAGGGGAATGGAGTCAGGGCATGGTGACCACACACTGGCCACCCCAACTCTGCCCCCACATCATCC
>CM034701.1:384375781-384390385 GCA_020142125.1 Phrynosoma platyrhinos
TGCCTTGAGTCCCAACATAGGGAAAAGGAGGGGGGATATGATGATGATAATTTGTTGAAAAGGGCTCAAAGATATAGCTGTGTTAGTTTAAAGAATCAGTATGTAGAGACCTTGTAGCACTTTTGAGACTTACTAAAGAAATAAGTTGGCAGCATGAACTTTTACAGACTTAAATCTACTTCCTCAGATGCATTTAGTGTTGAAAAAAATGTTTTAAACAAACAGACAAACAAACAGTGCTTCTTGTCCATATGGTAGAAAGCAGAGACGTTGTTATTGAGGCAGGCCTTCAATAACTAACTAAAGAGAGGGGATGGGCTTTTCTATAGTGTTGTCAGAGTGTTTAAATTAATTAATTCCATATTTCCAACTTCCAACAAATCCCATTTGTTGTGGTGGTGATGGTGGTTTACCTACAAGTCATTTCTGACTAATGACAACCCTAGGATGGACTTATCATGAGATTTTCTTGGCAAATTGCTTCAAGGAGTATGCTCAAAATGAACAAACCCCCATGAAAGTCCATTTCAATTGGTTTCAATGGTAGTTCCTCCCTTCCTCTTTTTCCCCAGCATCATCAGATTCTCTCAGCCTTGTAATGTGTGTGAAGAGATGAAAAGTATTTTACACTCTCTATTCCTTTTTCTTCAGTACTCAAGAAGAGGAAAACTTGCAGTGATGACACTGTCTCTTTTCCAGCCATCCATTCTTCTCATTTCTAGGGCTAATACTGATCCCAGTGGAAACCTAGTAGTAGGAAGGGAGCATAGTTGGAGCCAACAACTTTAGCATTAATAGGGAAGCAATTATTTAGTAATTTTTTTCTTGAGGGTGTGTGTATGTGACTTCAAGTTTTCTGTTGATGTCTGGCAACCCATGGATTTGATAAGATTTTCTTAGGCAAGGAATACTCAGAAGTGGTTTTGACCATTCTTTCCTGTGAAATATAACCAACAGCACCTGGTATTTGTTGGCAAACTTCCAGGCAGTTACTAACCAGGGTTGACCTTGCTTAATTTCCAATATCAGATAGAATCTTGTGCCAGTAAGGTATTTAGGCAAAAATCCTGAAAGCAACAATGAGTAATTCCAGCACTTTTCTTCCTGCTAGGAGAAAATCTCTGAAAACCATGCAGTGCATGAAGGCTATTTGCAATTCAAGACTTATTCTGTGCAAAATTTCACATGTGGTTATTTTGCACAGAAAACACACTTTTCTGCATGAAAAATACTATTTCAATGTAAAAATATTAATTTCTGCACATAAAATGCGGTTTTCATGCAAAACAGCCATGTGTGATTTTTACCTAGAACAAAATCTCCAATTACAGAATTTTCTGTGTGGAAAAACAGCATTTCATGCTCAGGAATGAATATTTCCACATGGAAATATTATTGAAAGAATATTGTTGAAAAGTGGAAATATTATTTCTCATGTAGAAAGTGTGTGTGTGTGTGTTTGTGTGTGTTGCACAAAATAGCCATGTGTAAATTTTGTACAGAGTAAGTTCCAAAGTGAAGATTCTCATCAGTCCAAGATTCTTCTCATTGGTGTTTTGCAATACTACACACACATACTTTTTGACAATTTAAAAAATATTTTAAAATACTATTTCCATCTCTAAGAATCTAGAGTCAAAAAGAGGTATTCAATGAGTACATAAGAGGAAATAGTAAATAAAGCAAGGACAGAAGCAACTTGAAAATGTAGAGAGATGGTAAGTGGATACACCAACAACAATAATCATAATTCACATAACAATTTTGGGAGGTGTTTTTTTAAAAAAAAATATTTCAAGATAAGTATACAATACTTTGCAATCCTTGCCCTGCTCACCCAGAATGTCAAACGGTGAACTGGGGTAGCCAGTGTGATGTAATGATTTGACCACTGGACTATGACACTGGAGACCAGGTTTTGATTCCCAGCTTGGCCATGTAAACTTGCTGAGTGACCTTTGACAACTCATACTCTCTGAACCTCAGAGGATGACAGTGGCAAACCCACTCTAAAGAAACTTGCCAAGAAAACCCCATAATAGGGCCTCCATAAGTCAGAAATGATTTGAAGGCACATAACAACAAGATTTTTTTGGGTCATTTGTCCAAGTAGAAGAAGCAAATGGATTTTTCTATTTCTATGTATTTTGTGTTTAAAATAGGGCCATAAGGCTATATCTAAATCCCTCAACATCTGTCTTGCATAGGAATCTTTGCTTATTTCCTTCTTGCATGTATGAATGAGTAATTTCAAGAGTCTTCTCTTTAAGGGATGAGATTATGAGAGGTTTTCACAATTTGTGAAAAGGAGAGAAACCAAGAGCCCTTTCACACTTTACAAATATAGTACTTTGTTATTATTATTATTATTTCCTGCCTTTCTCCCAAAATTGGGACTCAAGGCAACTTCTTGTTGTTGTGTGCCTTCATGTCACTTCTTACCATAAGGAGACCCTATCATGGGGTTTTCTTGGCAAGATTTGTTCAGAAGAGTTTTGCATTGCCATCCTCTGAAGCTGAGAGCCTGTGACTTGTCTAAGATCACCCAGTGGATTTCATGTCTAAGCTGGGAATTAAACTTACAATTTCAAAAACAATATAGTTAAAAATATACCAAAAAAGTGATCATTAAAATACATTGGTAATATTTAAAACTACATTTAAAAATATAAAATGCCACTAAAAGATAAAAAGCACTATGATTCCTCTTTAACTGTCATGGTTCCATCCTTTGAAATCCTGGGACTGGCAGTTTAGGGAGGGACATTTAAAATCCTCAGCCAGAAAACTCCCATACATCACCAATCTGCAAACCCCTGGATTCCATAGGACAGAACTGTAGCAGTTAAAGTAGAACAATAATGCTTTATAGGGTTCCCCCGTTTTTTGATGATTCGCTTATTGATGACTCACTTTTTCAACACTTGCAAATTACAGACAAGTTCCATTAATTTGAAGAGGCATCTGCTCTCTCATCATTTTTTCCTGCGTACTAGTCTTGGGATTGGTAGCACACATGAGATCCCAAGGCTTGGTATTTGGAATGGAATGGATTTTAGCTGTGGAATTTGGAATGGAATTTATCTGTGTAATTTGCAAGCTTGGAAACAGCAAAACATTGTCAGTTCTTCTCCCCACATATATTCACTTTGAACTGTTTGCATGCATCCATGCATGTATACTGCTTGCAAAGTGAGGTAAGAAAGGAGAAAAAGACCAAGTCCTAGTAAGCACAGCTTGGCACCTCCTCCCCCTCCCCCCTTTCTGTGACTGTGCATCATCATTGCTCCTTAAATTTGCATTCAGTCTGTGGCGCTTCTGAGATTGTGGGTGATGCTTCTCCTACAATATTAGCATACAGTTTTGGTTCTTATTCAGTGGGCTTCTGGTATCTTCTGGGGTTTCGCTCCAGGACTCCCTGAGGATACCACAATTCATGGATGCTCAATTCCCATTATATACAATGGCATAATGAAATCTGTGGATGCAGAATCTGTGGGTATGGGACACCAACTGTAGTGTATGTGTGTCTGTGTGTGTATGTGTGTATAGTTGATTGTATGATATGTAATGCAGTATACAATATGCAGTATTATAATAATATAATATAATAATATTAATGTTAATAATATAGTAATATCCCAAGATAAGGGCATTAAAGGTGAGCTTTTGTTCATTTTACTTTACTTTTGTGTATATGTGTATATACACACACAGACACACAGAGACCCAGTGTGGTGTAGTGGTTTTAGCATTGGACTCTGGAGAACAGGGTTCAATCCTGACTCAGCCATGTAAAAACCCACTGGTGGACCTTGGGCAAGTCAACCTCTCTCATCCTCAGGGGATGACAATGGTAAATCCTCCTCTGAACAAATCTTGCCAAGAAAACTCTGTTATAGGTTTGATTTTGGATTGCCGTGAGTCAGAAACAGCTTGAAGGCACACAACAACAATATATATAATGTGTCATTTAGCTTTTACACACATTCAAAAGTGTTATATAGTGCATTGTTAATGTTTTTGGGCCACCAAAATGTATTTGCAAACTACCCCCCCTCCGATTCCACTTTTGAACCAACTCCACTTTCTGACAATCCTCTGGTCCCTTACCCATCAGATAAGTGGGGTCTTTCTATATTTCTGTATGGCAAATTGTACAAAGTACAATAAACTCTGCATTTCAAGAAACCTATAGTCATAGTTTGAAGAACTCTAAGCCTTTAACAACATACATCAACACTCCCTGCAAAACAAAAGTTTGTAGAGCAACTTTTATTTTAGCCTTAGTTACTCAAGGGCTGTACAGACACTCCTAAGAGGCGGCATCCCACCACTCCTTTGCTGTATCAGGGCCATCCAATCCGGAACTTTGCTCCTTTATAGAGCAGCAAAAAGCTGCCCTTGCTGCCATGGCAATGGCTTTTCTGCACGCCTTTGGTGCAGTGTTTATGAATGCTGCACCAAGAGAGCACCTAATGCTGCCCACCATGCAGTGGGGTACATGGCATGATGGCAGCATCAGGGCAGAGTCAGGGCAGTCAGGGTGTGATCGCCATGCCCTGACTCCACCCCCTCAGTTACCCAGGTAAAGTGTTGCAATAAGAAAATCTGAAGATGACCCAATTCTTAAATCTACAATAGGGATACTTCTCTGGCCAAATACATACCTAAAATGCAACTCAGAGTGGCAAATTACTCTTTGTCCAATCAGCTGGAATGGCTCTGATGTGTGGAAGACCGAAGAATTCTAATAATTTTATTTATTTTTAATTACCTAATTATGTCTTTAACCAAGAGAGGAGGAGGATTCCTGCAGCAGTCGGCTGCCCTGTCAAGTAAATACTATGCATTTAGTGAAATTAACTAATTATGGACTTGCCCAGGGGACTGTAAAAGAACTAGTCTCTCAGGTAAACAAAGGGCACTTTAAAAGCTTTCTTTAAAGGAAAATTGTATTAATTTTTAATTAAACATGTAAAGGATAATGTACACACTTTTTGCTAAAAAAAAGAGAAGCCCTTGCTAATGAGTAAACATAATACCAGTAAACCACTCAACAGAAAATTGTATCACTGATAGTTCACCCTATAACCATTGGTACAATGATGGAATTATGAATTAACTTGACTTGGGGATCTTAAATTAGCTCAATTGATCTTTATCACTTTTTATATAAAGGTAGCTAGAAACAAGAGATTGGCAGAAACAAAGTATTTTAAAGTAATTGTTGAATTTATTGGGGAAATACACACACACTTAAGACAACCTTTCACTCACACATATGTCCAAGAACTCAGGAATAAAGGGTTTAGCTGTAGAAATAAACAAGAGGCCTTCTAATGGGTGATAATTACCTGAATGAGGCTGCTCCTTATGATGAATCGATACCTTATAGACCCAAACTATGCAGAATGGGACAGGGGAAGCAGCTGAGGGTTGGAGCTAAATAAAAATTCAGAGTGATGTGAAGGACACCCAAATTTCAACTAGCACACTAAAGCAAAATAATCTGTGGTCTTTAAATAGACCAAATCTAAGGCTAAAGCAAAGGTTTGTTGCTATACTTCAAAGGTTACTTTCATATGGATAGACTGGGTTGTGTGTGTTAATGGTCTTCTCTTTGAGCCTTGCCAGAAGACATCCTGTGGCTGTAAATCACATTAATCTCCCTTGTAAGGTGTGAATCTTCTCTGCCTGCAACTTCCCAAACTAGATGCTTTGATCTGTGTGAGAGCCAGCATTTCCACTTAAGAATCATACCAGAGAATCTACACACCCAGAAGTATGGGAAACAATCCATTTTTCATAGCATTTCTTATAACAATGGGAAATATCTGTATAGCATAAGAGACAACCCTTGTTCCAGTACAGAAAGCGGAAAGTGGGATTGGTTGAAAGTGGGAGCTGAGGAGGCGTTAATTTGTAAATACATTTGGTCTGCTGGAAAATGTAAATAGCTCACTATATATCACTTTTGAATCTGTATAAAAGCTAAATAACTCTCTCTCTCTCTGTGCATGTGTGTGCGTGTGTCCATGAGAATGGACACATCCAAATATTCAAAAGTAGGAGCAGGTAACTCTGAACTTTGGGCCATATTTGATTCTTTGTTTACTAGCAAATATCAAAGCAATCAGTTCAGACCTCTGGCCAAAATATTCTGTCTCTATCAAAGCAGCCTGCAGGGTGGCGAGAGTCTCCATTCTGATTAATGACTGAGCAAAAGTATGGAAAATCTTGAACTATTTCAAAGTAGACATTCATTGTCTACTTTAAAGCTATATATATCATCTGTGATCCTTATTTTTATTTTCTCAATGTTCAGTGGTAAACCTGCTTTTTCACTTACTTCTTCAGTAATGATTCCAAGCCTTTGCTATTTTCCACTAATAGTATGGTGTTATCTGTGTATTGTAAATTGTTGATGTTCCTTCCTCCAACTTTCACACTTCCTTCCTCCAAATTTAATCCTGGTTTACATATGATATGTTCAACAAGTTAACTAGATAGGGTGATAAAATATAGCCTTGCCTGATCCCTTTGCCAATTACAAACTGTTCAATTTCTCCGTATTCTCTCCTAATAGTAGCCTCTTGTCCTGGGTGTAGATTACACATAAAGACAATCAAATATTGTGGCACATCCATTTCTTTAAGAGTGATCTATAGTTTTTCATTATTTTCCTTCCCTGTCTTCCAAATCACCTTGATAAAGAAACTTCCATGAAAAATTCTTTCTGAAAGGGAACAACAAATTCCTAAAATAAAAAACTCCCATTCATCTTGCCTTGATTTTAATAGTCAGTTAAACTAGCAGTTAGTCTTGTAAGAGGTTCTTGTAAAAAGAAAAAAAGAAAGAAAGGCATCAATTTAAAGGCAAGAACACTTTCTTGAAGTTTCCAGAAATAATACAAATGGTGGCTATTTTGCCTTGCAGCTTCTTTTATCAATACAGAACAGAAAGGTTAATGGGCTTTGCATCTGAAGTGTAATTAGCTCATCAGGGTGCATTCATTATGAAAGTAAAATGTTCATAATTACAGCCATGTGTTTTTGCCTTTAAAAAAAAAGAGGGGAAACATAATAATAATAAAAATGTGCATCTGATGGCCCAGGCCCATTCTGAGAAATAGAGTCCTTCTGCTACACAGTTGTAATAGGTTGATATCGCTTTAGCAGTTATAACTCCATCAAATGGAAGCTTGGGATTTATAGTTTGGTGTGGCCCTTATAATGCCCTTCTTGAGCACCCTAGTGCACTCTCCACAGCACCAGAGTTCTCAAGCAGAGACTTCTCAATACTCCGCAAACTACAAACTCCCAGTTCCCAGTTCCATAGAATGAACCATAATATTTAAAATGGTATTAGATTGATATGACTGTGTAAAGTAAATATGCTCAAAATCAGATTTTCAGGTCTGGGTAGAACTTGTGTGGGTACCCAGTTCTGCCATCAGCTATGAGGAGTGGTGGTCACCAGTGAAAGGGCTGGAATGCTTCTCTGCTGTGTAACATCTAATGCATTAATTATCACCAATAAAGCTAATACTATAGCAGTAATGACTGTCAGTGCATGGCATCAAAAGAACCCTAGAACTATAGTTTTTGTGGTTTTTTTTGGGCTGTGTGGCCATGTTTTAGAACATGACCACACAGCCCGAAAAACCCACAAAAATTATGGATGCTGGCCATGAAAGCCTACAACTTCACAACCCTAGAACTACTCCCAGTTCTGGAATTAGACATTAGAAAACACAAGACATGAAGTTGAGAAACCTTGCCTTGAAGGAATATTTATGCCACTTGCAACTGGCTTTTTACTCTCTAATAATAATATAACAATAATAATATTTTATTTATATCCCGTCTTTAGCCAAGGCTATCAAGGCGGCTCTACAGTTTAAAATACAATCCTATACAATTATAATAAACATATAACCCCCCCTTAAAAATATATTAAATCATTGTCAGCATTTAATTTAACTTAAAGCAAAACTGCACATCTAGATAGCCGGCACTCAATATATAAAGGAGTAATCTAATGGTCTGGAGTTAGGTGAGAGTAGTGAGGTAGCGTAGTTTGCTGGTGATACTACAATGTGGTGCACTGTAAGGAAGTGTAAAGCAATGCATGTCTTGGAAAGTAGCACTTAAGAGCAAGCCTAGGATTGCTCCATAGCAGCAATGTGAAACAAAAAAAATCATCATCTCCAACTGATGGGATCATAGCTAGAAGCTAGAAGGATTTACCGTATTGCCTCCAATCACTTGGTAATGTTCCCAGTTTGGTACTTCACCTTTCTCAACAAAATCCAGAATTTAAAATCATCTCCAGCATGGTCAGCATGAAGACAACCTTGTATTCTTTTCTCTGTCTACTTTTCATAAGGGTGGCTATTTGGATGTGATACTTTATTACATTTATTCTTGAAAGAAGCAACAAACAATTTTAGCAATCACTCTCTCAATGCAAGGAGAGTTGGAAGAGATCCTAAGGGCCATCCAGTCCAACCCCCTGCCATGCAGGAATCAAACCCACTCCTGACAGATGGCCACCCAGCCTCTGTTTAAAAGCCTCCAAAGAAGGAGAATCCATGACATTCTGAGGCAGCATATCCAACTGTCAAACAGCTCTTACTTTCACGAAGTTCTTTTTAATGTTTAGGTAGAATCTTTTTGCCAATAGCTTCACTCTAGTCTTCAGGTACCACATAATTTTCAAAGCCTATTCACAATTTAAGACCTATTCTGCACTTCTGCACAAAACTTGCATGTGATAGTTTTGCACAGAAGTCTCCCAGGATTCCATACTGAAAAAAAGTCAGCATATAAATGTAGTAAAGAAATAAACATAAACAAATGAAGTTTCTCATCAGGATTGTTCTCCTTGGGGATTCTTGACACTCGAAAAACATGATTGCCTACAACTTCCTACAAATCAAATATTCTTTCCATCCTATCAACAGCAGGGAAAGCACATCAGGAAGAATAATAGAGAAGTGAGACTTTTGCACTATTTTCTCCATGTATGCAAAAATCTTGGAATATTCCATAGGATTTTACTACACAAATGAACTGTGATTCTTTCATGTAAAAAAAACCCCTAACCCATAAATTTTCTGTACAGAACAAAAAAAAAAAATGCATCCTGCACAGGCAACCATGTCTTTGGCTCAGAAAACATTTTTTTTGTTTGTTTTTGTGTGTGTATGAAATATTGTGTCAGGGCAGGGGGGAAAGAAATACATCTAGAATCCTTTTAAGAATTTAGGACATCATAAACCAATTTAGAATTGTGAAGTTTGGATATGCAACATTGTGCAAGAGTTGTGCTTCCAAAATGAGGGCAATGATGCAGCTGCACTACCAGGATCATTGTGCAAACTGAGTGAGCAGCAAGACTGTTGCAAAAAAAGTTGTGATGTGCAATAGTACAGCACTTTGCAGGACATGTTGCCTTTGCACAATGTCCAGCACAAGGTGGAGGGATGCAATGAATACAGAGAGAATGCTGTGCAAATGTTCATTTTCTCACACAACAGGGAGGAATTAATTCATGTAAGGGCATGGATTAATTCAGGATGTATGCCCTCACTTGCCACTTCTAGCAACCTTAGAGGCTGCTTTAGGTAAAAATTAATACCATGTCACCCAATGAGCCTCATTATGACTTTCCAGACCTTTGATCTTCCTACATTTAAGGAAAACAGCATGCAAATGCAGGATGTAAATCTTCACTAAGTTCATTCTTTTTTACAAGTGCATATAATTTCAGCAGTTTTCTCCATGTTGGGCAACAATACAGGGGTCCAGTTTTCAATGACTCCTCACTTCTGATGTTTTCCCCCTGATAAATTCATATTCACCAGTGTGCTTTTTTGAAGGGAAAACATGGTTTGGGATAGGGAATCGTTTTGATGAAAGAAAGAAAAATGCACTTTTGCACAGTATACCATGTTTTCTGCAAAAATGTTGTTTTCCACAGAAGAAAAAAAAAGGTTTTTTACGCAGAAAAAGCATGTGATTTAGAAAAAGCACAAAATCTGTTCCTTATTTCCTCTGTGGGGTGTCTCAGTGGTCAACACATATTTGTCTCCAGCTCCTTAAGGATAATAAAATTTATGAGTATTCTTTACATCCTTAATGCAAATAATATGACTTGAAGATGCTGGCCAGAACTCTACATCAGCTACTTAGACTGCATCTGTACTGCTTAAATAATCCAGTTTGACACCACTTTAACTGCCATGCTCATTGCTATGTAATTCCGGGAACTGTAGGTTTGTCTTACGATCATTGTAAGTCAGAAACAATTTGAAGGCACATAACAACAAAGGGATCATGTAGAACCAGCATGGTGTAGTGTTTGAGCATTGGGGCTTTGGAGACCAGGGTTTGAATCCCTGCTCAGCCATGGAAACCCACTGGGTGGCCTTGGGCAAGTCACACTCTCTTAGCCTCAGAGGATCGCAATGGCAAACCTTCTCTGAAGAAACCTGCCACAAAAACCCTGTAATAGGGTCATGTTAGAGTCACCATAAGTTGGAAATGACTTGAAGGCACACAACAGCAACAACAATAACAATTCAAGAATACAGAGCAGTTACAGATACTTAACTCTAGATTATGCATTCTTAAGGAGCTCTGGTGACGCAGTGGTTAAATGTCTGTACTGCAGCTACTCACTCATAAAATCACAAGGTTGCGAGTTCAATAACAGCCAGGGCTCAGGCTAGACTCAGGCTTGCATCCTTCTGAGGTCACTAAAATGAGTTCCCAGCTGTTGGGGGGCAATGAGCTTATAGTGTGGTATGAAGTGCTATATACATGAAGCTGCTTTGCTTTTGCTTTAACTGCACTAGCAAATGCCAGCCTATGTTTTTAATTCCCCTTTCCCCTCTTGGCTGACTCTTGCTGGATGGTGAGATTTGAAGATCCTAAAATTCTATAAATATGTTTGTGCCTTTTTGGTTACCCTAATGCAGGCTTTACCACTATACAACAATTTGAACATCTAGTATTTCTTTGTACAGTGAGAGGCTAAGTTGGTGAGACAGGACTTTCTCTGTAGTGTACCTCTATTGTGGAACTCCCTCCTAAATGATGTCAGGCTGGCTCCATCCTTATTGAGTTTCCAGTGGGTGGCCAAAACCATTTTCATTCTGTAGGGTCTTTGGGCTTTGAAACTGGGTTTTAAATGTTTGGGGGGGGTTACAATTGTTTTAAATATGTTTTTAACTAATGCTTTTATCAGTTTTATTGTACACTGCTTTGGGATTTGCCTGGTAAGCAGAAGAGGAATCAAAAAATACTTTTGATGTATAATAAACAATAATAGATAGATAGATAGATAGATAGATAGATAGATAGATAGATAGATAGATAGATAGATAGATAAAGTAAGTAAGCCAACTGGAATGGCCCCCATTATTTTTTTTATCCTCCCTCTATAGAGAGGATTATTATTGTTGTTGTTGTTGTTGTTGTTGTTGTTATTTATTTATTAGATATTTAAAATATTTTTTCTAAAACGCATGCTTTTTGTGCATAAAACACTTTTTTCTCTATGAAAAGCAAGAGCTTCTTCCTGTTTTTTTGAGACTTGTGCTTCTGAATGTATGGATGGTGGTGACTTTTGGGGAAAATTAAGGCAATTAAGGAATGACCTATTGCAGACACTAGGGGATGCGTGTTTATGCTCCAGAGCAAGGAAAGCTGAATCACTCTGTTTTTGTCTTCTCCAGAGTTGTAAAGGGCTGCACCATGTTCTCATGGGTGCTAGACTATGACTTTGAAGATCAGGGCTCAATTCCCAGCTCAGCCATGAAACCCACTGGGTGACCTTAGGCAAGTCATATGCTTTCAGTCTCAAGGGAAGGTAAATCTCCTCTGGACAAATCTTGTCAAGAAAAACCCATGGTTTTAGGATCGCCATATGTCAGAAATGACTTGAAGGCACACAACAACAACTGTATTTTCAGTGGTGTGAGCTGCCTTGGATTCTGTGCTGGGAGACAAGCAGATTTTAAATTAAATTTAAAAAATCATTAAACAGACATGGTGGTGGTGTGGTTTTTTTTTTTTTCAGGTATATAGAGAATAACATTGAAGTATCACTCTAATGGTCTTCTCTTTTTCATGCATCTGGGCTTTTGAAAATAGCAAAGGGGGTGGAGGGATCTTAAATATATTCCAAGACAGCCTGAAAACCATTGTCAAGAAAAGCATCCATTTACATATTCACTGAAACATGAATCTTCTGTACTTTGCCTATGCACTGGTGGCACCTGACCCTTATTTTCCCCTTGTGATTGCTTTTGGAGAGACAATAGAGAGAGAGAGCCTCAAAGGCAGCTTATTGCCTCCTTCTTTGGCAATATTTCAAACATATCATGCTGCAATGACCAGCATATCCAGGTAACTTTGCTACAGCCTGTAAGGGGAATGTCATTGTCATTGTCTAATGTGGACATCATAGGCAATTTGGAGATCCTGGCTGTTTGTTAGCAGAAATATGCAGTCTGTAAGTCCCTAGCCTCTTTTTGCAAGGGAGAAGAACCAGCCTTGGAATTCTTTGTATATTTTGGTGTGATCTGCCTCACAAGCATTAATTAGGTTCATGGCAATCTCCCACTACTGTCTTGCAGATAGATGGCAAGAGTGAAAAATAAGCTGGGTTGACAAAGGACAAGCTTGACTTGCTTCCAAGTAGAGAAATCTATCATTAAGAAAAGGTTCAGTTCCCAAATCCCTTGTCTTGCCTGGATGGGTTGGGTTGGAGTGAGGGGTAGGGTGATAGCTGTATAAACAAAAATGGATAGAACAAATGCTCTATCTTTGTTTGTACTAGCATATTATACAGCATACTGTATTGGGAAACAGCATCAAGCTCTTTTAGAGGACAAATACAGCAGATTGTCAGAGGTCAAGATCTAAAGTTTAGATTCTAAATAGATAAATGACAAATTTCTGAGTCTCAGGATTATGAATGGCCCTCCTAACAGTTATCGGTTGAGTCCTGGTCACTGGTCCCCCAAGTGGTGATAGGTTGGTTGGCATGAAGGGAAGACCTTTCAAAGCAGGCATTGGTATTATGCTTTAAGTAGACAAGTAATATTTTGTCAATTTCATTCTCAAAGAAATCAATTGGTCATGTTATCCCTTTTCTTTCTGCTTTGAGAAAAATAGCATAGCTTTTCAAAACTATTTGTACCTCAGGGCTTATTCTGTGCAAAATTCATTTTCCCCTCTGGAAATACAGTTTTCTGTCTGTTTCAGAAATACTGTTTCTGTCTGGGCTTAAAATGTTGTTCAGTGTGAAGGAAGTGATGTATTTAAGGACTTATTATGTGCAACATTTGCATGTAAGTTTTTTTGCACTGGAAATTGTAATTTTTAATTTTTATACTCAGACAATGCTGCTTCCTTTGCAGAAAATGCTGCTTTCTGTGCAAAAAGCAAAAAACAAAAAAAAAAAAAAAACACGTGATTTTTTTTGTTCAGAATAAGTCCTGAATTGCCAAGTCCAGGATACAACACTGTCAGTGAGGCTTTGCCCCAGGATATAAAATAATAATAATAATAATAATAATAATAATAATAATAATAATTTATTTATTTATATCCCACCCCTCTGCAGGGCAATCGGGGTGGCGTAATGTTCTAGGTGCATGCAGTGTGTAGAAAGGATAAAAGCTCTTTGCAGTGTGCAGCATGCACAAAAGAGAAAAGCTGACTCAGAGGAAGCTGATGAAACTTCAGCAGGAATTCAAAACTGCATAGTCACTGTAGATATGTGACAGGAAAATGATGAAACACTGGCAGGAGGTTGGGTCAGAATCCTAGCCAGATTTTGTATATATAAGGAAGAATGTCCCAATGCATTGTGGTTAGGTGGATGTTGGTTGATAGTAGAACATTATGTCGGATGGTGTAAATATTGCTGTATCGTTCTTGTAAATATTGGCTGCAACTAATATTAAAAAACCTCTTCAGATGAACCTCAGCAGTCATGAGTAAAACTCTGTTCATCAGAAGGAGTTTTTTTCTCTTCATCTACTTCCAGACTCTCCAGTGGCATTTGTTTCCTGGCTGGCTATCTTCTGCATATTGATTCATAACAAAAATATCAAGAGAAACACATTTTGACCTTCTTTTAAACATTTTTAATAGTTTTCCCATCCCTAGTTTTAAGCCCGTTTAACAATGGGTTGTCTTTATTCCAGGAAGCATTTGGGAAGATTACTTCTACAGAAAGCATTCAGAGTAGCTAGCTGTGTTAAATAGTATATTTCTCCGAGCAAGGGAGAAAGCCTACCTATATGGGTTCAGTTTGAACACAGTGTGTCTCTGGGCTGCTGTTCCCCCATCCCCAATAGAAGAATAACTTTTATTATACAAATAATTGAATCTATAAAAATATGAAATAGGCAAACAATCAAGAAATATGTGAATATGAAATTTGTTGTTGTTAAATGCCCTCAAGTCAATCTTGACTCATTGCGATCCTATGTATGAGACATCTCCCAGACCCTCTGTCCTCCACTGCTCTGCTTAATTTCTGCAAACCCATACCCATGACCTCCTTAATAGAGTCCATCCA
>CM034701.1:384390485-384406950 GCA_020142125.1 Phrynosoma platyrhinos
CTCTTCTCCAGCACCACATCTCAAATGCATTGATTTTCTTCCTTTCATATTTCTTAACTGTTCAGCTCTCACATCCATACATGGTATGGGGATAGTTTATTTCATTGTTATTTAAATTTTTGATTACAGTCATGCCTTCACATTCATGGGGGTTTTGGCTGCCAAACCTCCACAAATGTGGGGAAACCACAAATAATTTCCCTCACCACTTCCCTTTAAATGGAAGCCAGTTAAAGAGACAGGTGGATGAGGGAAGAGGAGCAGGAGTGTGTACACTCCTTCCCCTGCCCTCCCATCCCTTTCCTTAGGCAGCTCTCCATCCTGAAAAGGGGTGGAGGATTGACCCCCCCACACACACACACACACCCTTTTCCAGTATGGAGAGCTGCCTGGGGAAGGATAGCTCTCAGTCCTGGAAAGGGGCAGGGTTGGCATGTGCACCCTTCCTGCCTGCTCTCTTCCTCCTGGGCTTTTTTCCTCTGAAGGGGAAAAGCCTGGGAGGGAGGAGAAAAAGAAGGAGTGCACATGTGCATATGCGTGGTGGCCTTGACCTCACAAATGATCAAAACTGCAAGTGTCAAAGCCACAAATGTCAAGGAATGACTGTATAAACATTTCATTGGCTATAACCATTTTGATTCTTGCTTATAACCATTGTCCTAAATCTTAAGGTTAGTCTTTCTAGCTATCAGTATTTCATTGATACACCATTCAATTACTAATTCAATGGTTCTATTCTAGTTGAGACTAACCAACAAGATCCCAGCCATTGTGTTTTAGGATTTTGTTGTTTTTGTTGTTGTGTGCCCTCAAATCTTTTCTGACTTATGATGGCCCTAAGCTGACTCCATCATGAGGTTTTCTGGGGCTGAGAGTGTGAGAGTGTGTGACTCACCCAAAGTCAACCAGTAAGTTTCCATGGCCAAGTTGGAATTGAACCCTGATCTCTATAGTCCTAGTCCTATTCTCAAGCCACTACATGACACTGGGTCTCATTTAGCTATATTCTTTTTAATTCATGCTGATTGCTGCCTTGGGTCCAATATTGAGAGAAATAGAAAATATGAATGCAATAAAGTAAAATAAAAATGGACACAGCAGAATATAACTGCAACATCAATCACTAATAATCATAAAGTAACATTATAGCTTCTGTTTTCTCCAGAACCTCTCATTAATTGGGACCTTTCATACTATACAATTATGATTCCACTTTAACTGCCTTAGCTGCACCCTATGGAATCCTGGGTTTGTCACTTAGTGTCAAGAACTGCCTTTTCTCCCAGAGTTCAGTAAACAAATTTTCTGACTTGTAAACAGTAAAACTTAATTTCAGAAAACACATAGGTCTTAACAGGAAGACATCTGCAGACAGCCAACAGTGGCATAACATTAACAATGTCTCACTCCAAATTTTTGCAGGCATCATCTTAAATTATTTACTCATTAAAATATACCAGCCCCTTATTTCATGCCCCACACATTTGCTTTGGGCTTTGGGCAAGCTGCAACAATTTGTATTTAACATGTCATAGCAGCTTAATCAAGGTCATCCAGTAAGCTGCAAGTCTGAGCAATGTTGTAACCTGAGTCTCCCACATGTGAACCCAGCAGGCAATCTGATTCTCCCGTCCTGATCCTCATGAACAAAAGTTTGGGGTAGGCTAAATGACTCTACAATAGGACATTCAGTTTGAGCGGATGCCCACACTTTGTAGTTTGGGGCCTGGGCTTGTTGAACCATCTCTTCCTAAGACTGAGGAACTGAGACAAACTAGAAGCATTACAGGATCAAGTCAAACCCAGTTGTGTATCACATGAACCATACTGAGCAAATAGCTAGAACATTGAAAAGCTACTTTATACCTAGTAAGAGCATTGGTCTATGCAGCCCAATATTGGCAACTCTGTCCGTGGGACTTCAGGGTTTCTGGTAAGATTTTGTCCAAGCTTTGCCTGGAGATTACAGAAGCTAACAGGTACAAGCGTCAAGACCAAACACAGCTAAGTGTCTGCAAATAGAAGTGTTCAGGTTGGTACAGTGGTACTGATAATAATACTGCTTGACCATCTGTAATCATGACAAGCCAATGGCAAGCTATGATTGTCATATAAAGAAGCATAGATAAGCTATCAACATGCTTCAGGTCCTGCAACTGAACATCTCAGTTTAAGATCCCCATTATACAACACATACCCTGCAAAGCAGGCCCCTAAGCATCCTACATTGGGGCATGACATGGGATGTTTTCTTTCCTTTCTGGATTCATGAAACCCAACTGAGGCTCACCATCAAAGCAAGCACAAGGGCAATTTGCTTGGGTAGGGAGAGGGAAAATCTCCATTTCAGAGAAAGGTTCCATTGGAAATTAATTGCTGGGATGCAATCTGAACTGCATCATAAATGTCATGTTGAAATTGCATGAAATGAGGAAGGGGTGTCAGCTCTCTCTCCTCCTTCTCCACCTCCCCCTCTGCACAGTTTCATTTAAAGATGGGTAATACACACGGCAAGTGAAGTACTCTTCATCAATAATTTAGCCAGCAGTGGAGAGCCAAACTGCGCCAAAGATGCCAGGGGAGCAGCTACCTCCCTGGTTTTAATGACACCAGTGGGGAGGCAGAGTGGGGCCAGTGCAAATCAACATTCATTGCACATCTGGGCATGTCGGTAGATGAAGATATCAAGGACTGAGCTGACAGGACAAAAGGTTTGGAAAAAAAGGAGTGTAACCTAGAAAACCTTTACTTTCAATTCTTTGTATAAATTCAAGGGGGGATGACAGTTCCTAAGGTCATCTTCTGGAAGGGAAAACATCAGTGTGATCTAACCCAGAGGATTTTTTTTAACTCTTTCCCTGTACTCTATCAAAAGGCAGAGTATAAAGTTGGGATGATTCACTTTGCAAATATAAAAAAAAATGTCGTCTTTTAAATCTTCCAAATGAGGCTGTTTTAATTAGCAAAATGTTAACATCTGTATGCCTGGCTTCATCTTCATAACCCTAATTACAGAGATGTCAAAGCCCCAGCGTTACTGTGAGTCACCGACGCTTGATCCACTGAAATCTTGATCTTGAAGGAGTTTCACCATCTTTGTCATTTTCAAAGCACTTTACAATGAGGGCTGTAATCATATTTGGATAAGAGGCATTGTTTTCATTTACCAGTGTCAATCAGATCAATTCCCTTGACTGTCTTGTTCAAGTCACACTGCAAAATGAAATGAAATGAAATAAATAATAGAATATTAGGGGATGGAAATCCAACTCACTCACTCACTCCCACTCTCCCCACATACACACTCACACTCACAAACACACATTACCAAGAACATAGATAGAAGCCATTAATAGGAGACAAGCAAGCTTCCATGTAGGAGTGGAAAGGAAATTCATGTTAACCAAGATTTTTTTCAAATGTATGTAATTTATGTTCTGTGAGACTATGAAGGTATATGGATAGTTTTCATTTATCATCAGGAAGAAACTGTGAACAGCAAATTCAGTGCAGGAGGTGGGTTTCTCTTGTTGTTGTTTTAATTTCATATAATCAAATGCACATGATTAAGTCATATTGAGTCCTGGTTTGGGGACAAACTGGATAAAAAGGAAGAGGAGGAGGAGGAGGAAGAAGAGACTAAATGATATTACATGATAGAAACATACACATGAACAGACATTAGTGGGTGGGGAAAATGTATAAACATGCACATTAAGGCTCACAAAATACCTACATACATTGCAGAAAGTGTACTGAAATACATGAAAATTTCAGTGAAGGGAAGCAGGGATGTCACACAATCCAACAAAGAACTTGGACAGAATGTGAATACTGGTGACATTCTGAGAATCAATAAAGCACAACTCTTAACTCACATCTCTGCTTATAACAACCCAAAAATAGAGGAATCATATATTCTGTGCTCCTCATAACCAACATTGAGAACTTGTATTTTAAGAAAATAAACTATATTCCTCCACCACCACCTCCTTCTCCTCTATTATATGCTTCCTTTTTCAAAAGCATGGTACTGAAGACAACTTACAAATTATTAACTTACAAATTATTAAAAGCAATACATACTGAAAGCCATAAAACATCAGTTTTAAAAAGTATAAATATAAATGTTATTTTTAAAAGAACAAACTATCTATAGTGTTAAATTTAAAATTCATTACAAAGCAATATAAAATTCAACAAAAAAGCACAGCATGCCTGTAAAAGCCCACCACAGTCAATTTGTAAAGCCTCACTCAATAGTGGGAACTGAAGCTCTTAGAGCTCTAACAGGTTGATATAGAGAGATAGCCTTGATATCCCTTCAAATAGCCTGGACACAATCCATATAGGATTTTATAGATCATCACCAGCACTTGAATTATGCCTGGAAATGGATCAGCAGCCTCCAGATCCACTGCAATAAGGGATTTGTATGCTCCATGTATCCAGTCTTGGGGGGGGGGGGGGTAGCAGACTGCCAGAAATAGTGCAAATTGAGTCCCCTTTTAGGGTTAGGGTTAGTGCTAGGGAATCATGGGAATTGTGTTTTTTTTTCTGAGACATTGAGCCTTCTCTGTCAGAGAGCTCTGGTGCCACAATAAAATACAGTTCCCATGATTCCTTAGCACTAACCCTAACCCTAAAAGGGGACTCAATTTGCACTATTTCTGGCAGTCTGCATACCCCCTTGGTTAACAGGGATCTGGGCATTGTTGCTTGGGCCAATTGTTGAACATTTTTTGAAGACTGCCACATGAAGAGCACATTACAATAATCCAAATAGGAGATAACTAAGATGTCATGGTCAGATCAGACTTCTTTAGGAATAGTGTAATTTCTTCCTTTACACCCTAGCTTTCCTCTTCTTCCCACCTTGTACAGGAACTGAAGATCCTAGAGGCTACATTGGTCATGGGTACTGTTCTTTCATGGCTAGTCTTGCAGAGTACATCTCCCTCTTTTTTTAAGGACTAGGATATAATTCACTGTGGAATTCAATGTGGAATTAGTAGTATGCATTTGTAGCTCCTGTCAAACATTCTTTATGACTTTTTGATGCCTTTGATTGAAATTTGATTGAAAGAATTATTGGTAACCTGTCAAGAATGCTTGATGCCTGTCAAAATGGATTGATTGATGACCTGTCAAATGGTGGGCATGTCCCTCGCCGGAAGTCCTTAGGCAGGACATCCATGTCATGTGACCCCCACCCTAGCCCCCTCACCTTGAGGCCATGTGACCCCTCAACACTTTATTATTTTTCTTTTAGAAAACAACATACTCATCTCTCAAAGGATAACCAACCCACTAATATTTTTTAGATTATATAAATTTACTGTTGTACTATAGTAGCCTATATGCACGCTCTCATTCAGAGGTTCTTCCTCAACTGAAGGCAATTATGGGTCACAATCTCCCTCTTCCATTGCCTCTTCCATCACATCTTCCATCTGAGTGGTGGGTTTCAAATGGTCTGTTCCATCTGTGGAGTGTCTGGCACTTTATTCTTATCTCTCTTCTGGAGAACAGCTTTTAAACTACAGCCACAATCATACTCAAGCTCTGAGGCCTCATCAATGAAATCCATACTCATGGGCAGGGGTAGGCAACCTTTCCCCTTCAAGGGCCGAGGGACTTCAGCTCCCAGAATCCCAGGAGCTATTGGCCAACATGGGACTATTGGCCAACATGGCTGAGGCTTCTGGGAAGTCCCTCAGCCCTTAAAGAGGAAAGGTTGCCTACCCCTGCTCATGGGTGTTGGGCCTGTCTTTTCAGACACTTTAGATTCCTTTTTAGGTTGAATATTCAGTGGTATGGGAAGACTAGTAAATCCTACAAGCACATTATAATCTGGCCAGGAAGTTGTCTTTGTGCGTTTTATTCTCCTGGTAGTAGAAGAACCTGCCAGCCTCTGAGGAGTGCTCAGTGCCTCCGTGTTGCCTCCGCAGAACATGTCTGGGCATGCATAAAATGGAGGCTTCCATCTACTGGATACAGCTCTCTGCAGCCAGCCTTCTGGTTGGCTGGCTCAGCCCACGTGATACTCGTGGGACCCAAACCATTGGTCAGGAGCCACATGACATCAAGGATCAATTGGAACATGTGGGAAATCAAGCATGATTGGCCAGTTTGGAACACGTGGTTCAGAGGGGGCGAAAAGCAGCTTCCATTGATCAGGGAGTGGTGAGGCGTTGTCTTAGAAGGGTCACATGGTCTCAAGGTGAGGAGGCTGGGGGCCAGGAGGGAGGGGGTCACATGACACAGATGTTCCTTGTTAGCACTTCCAGGGGAGGGACATGCCCACCTCTTTGACAGTCATGAATCACTATTTGACAGGCATCAAAAAGTCATAAGTCATTTTTGACAGGAGCTACACATACATACTACTAGAATTCACCATTTATTCTGTTTCTTCTAGATGCCTCTCCCACTGGGAAAGAGACAGTTGCCCAAGAATTTGTGGAGAACATCTCATTTCTTGTTGGAAGATGTGTTGGCAACAGTGAACCACAAGTTTCACACTTCCCAGTTTCTGAAAGAACTGAGAAGAACTGGAAGGTGTTATTGCTCCTGCTCCAGTCTCTCCAGTGTGCTTTCCTCTTTGTGGATTCCAACATGATCAACCATTAATCAGTGGAAGGAGTGCTTAGAAAATGTAGCAGAGACCAACCCTCTTTTATCTTTCTTCAACTTCTTCCAGGCTTTCTTTTATTGAGCAATGGAAAACTAACCCCAATATTTAGTATCCAATATCTAAGACCAGCAGAAGGTCCTCTGCTGGATTCTAGGCTTCAGTAGCTGGCCACTCAAACTAACCCTTGACACTAGCCCTCCTATTGAACCTTGGTTTCTAGTGTAAGTGGCAGAAGTGCTTCAAAATTCAGTTCTTTTATCTATCTACTAGCAGTACTGCAGACTGATGTTCCACCCAGCTATCAGTTACCTCACTGCCCATGAGGAAAATGATGGATATATTTAGCCTAGGAAGGAAAGGGTTAAAAGGCAATGTGAAAGTTATCTTCAAATACATGGAGAACTGTCACAGAGAAGATGGAGGATTTTTTTTTCTGTTGCTCCATAGAGAGCAGGACCTGAGCCAACTTGTTCAGAAAATTAGAAGGGGGATTTCAACAAAGCGGTAGGAAGACCTTCTGATGTTAGAAACTCCTTGACGGTGGAACAGACTTACCAGGTGAACTCTCCTTTACTGAAGCTATTTTAGTGAAGCTTGGATCAAGAAAGCCATAGCAACCGATTACTTGAGTTGGCTGATGGTTGTGCCAAATTACTTTTGAGGTCCCTTCCAACCTATGATTCTGTGGTAATCATCACAATAACTGGTCAGCTAAACATTTGGCTTTCCTGAAATATATGTGATTCTACAGAGCTGGTCTAAGGGCATTTTGGTGTCTGGCACAAAGAACAAGCTTATGCATCACCCTGTTATTATTACAGCCACATACAGATTGGACTGGCCAGAGATACTTATTTCAGTGCTGGTGATAGGATAGCACAGTGGGCCCTTCATAGCCATCGGGGGTTGGTTCCAGAACCCCTGTGGATACCAAAATCCATGGATGCTCATATCCCATTATATATATTGGCATAGTAAAATGGTGTCCCTTATATAAAATGACAAAATCAAGGCTTGCTTTTTGGATTTTAATTTATTTATTATTATTTTACTTTAAAAAAAAATTCTTTGGTTGAATATTTTCAAGCCATTTATGGTTGAATCTGTGGATGCAGACTCCATGGATATGGAGGGCTGACAGTATCCTTCATCACATATAAAAATATCATGGGGTACAGGTTTTGGTTGACCCATCCAAGCCAGTGAGGGAGCTGCTAACACTGCCATACCTCCCCTTGAGAATTTGATGCTTTTTGCCTTGTTCTCTCTTTCTTTTCCTCTCCTTCTCTCCCTCCATTCCTCCCCCAGTGTCTCTGCCCCATGATGGTTTGGAGAGAAGTACACTGTTAAAAATATTAATAAGACAACTTTTTTTCCTTTTTAATTTTAATACTTCAACACATTCCCTCTTTGCTTAGCTCTGCAAAACCTGCTCGTCGAATGGGTTTGAAGCCTACCCTGTGAAAAGCTGACTATTTATATATTTGATTCTTTAAAAGCAATTAGGAATACAAAGCAGATGGTACGGCATTGTAGATTTCCCCTTTCATATTGCTTAAACACTAGAGATCAATAAGTCTAATATAAACAGATGATTTCCATAGCAGGGTTTTATAATTAGCTGGCACTGAATGTGTCCAAACTCTAAAATAATTAGCAGAAGCATGTGGCACACCATTAAAACCTTGTGGCTTGTCTGCATTTACATTTATAATTATTAAAGTTAATTATGATGCTTGTGGTATGGTTCCAAGCTCCTTTACAAGTTAGATTAAATATTTTTTTCCAGTCCTACTTTTGCCTCTTCAGTAACCTTCCCTGGGCCCTCAATGAAAATTCCCCAGCAACCTCATGGCAATGCCAGGGGGCAATGAAGGCTTTTATTTTAATGCCAGACAGCTGTTCTTCTGACCGAAAGCCCTATATTTTAAAGAGAACATTTTATGAGAGAATCCAAGGGACTGCTGTTCTGATAGTGTTGGGCCTGGTTAGAGATTAACGTTTTAAAGCCATGATTACACATGGGTTTGCTACCCTTTAAACTGGAATATTAAGTGCTTTTTGAAGATGAAATAAGTAAATAAATCCCCAAGAACCAGGGCTACATTCAGTTTGGGCTGGGGATGCTGTTCAGGGTGAGCAAAAGGCAGTCACGCTTCCCTTCCTTTGTGCTTCAGGCCACACGTACTAATTCCTCCGGACCTCATATATTTCAGGTTATGATGAAATATATACAAAGCAAATGGTCTTGCAAAATAATACACAGCATTCTTACAATTTTATCTTCATAATTGCTGATTAATATGCCTAACGTGAATCTTTCTTTCTCTGCAAAAATCTCTTTATAACCCCTGCAAACACAAGCACACAACACACACGCACTATGTGCTACTGGTTTTTCAGTTTCATAATGGGTGCTAGGATGGTAGTCAACACACAGTTTTATGAAAGCAGTTGCACAATGTGTTGTGCAAGCAAGTGCATAATGTCTGGTACAACTTCTCACACAATCCCTTCAATGGAATTGTAGACTACTAAACAGATATTTTATGTCATTAGAATGGGGCAGACAGCTGCAGTGGGCATGTGGGGCAATTTTTGTCTAGAAACCAACAACAAAACTAGGGATAAAGAGATACTGAGGCTGCATCCTCACTGCAGAAATAATCCAGTTTGAAACCACTTTAACTGTTACAGCTCAATACTAGTGAATTCTGGGAATTGTAATTTGTTGTGGCACCAGAAGTGTCTGACATAAAAGGCTAAATGTCTTACAAAACTAACATTTCCTGAATTCCATAGCATTGAGTCATCACAGTTAAAGTGGTGTCAAACTGGATTATTTCTGCAGTGCTGATGTAGCCTATGATTCTTGTATAGCTATGTATGGACCTTAGTAGAATAAATAAATGGAGTGACTTATTATTATTGTAATTATTATTATTATTATTATTATTATTATTATTATTATTATTATTATTATTCATATAATCCTAGAATCATAGAGTTGGAAGAGAGGCCTGACCAAAGCAGAATAGAGTGCCACTATTACTTCCCTTGATCTAGACACTATACTTCTACTGATGCAGCCTAAAATTGCATTGGCCTTTTTAGCTGTCGCATCGCACTGTTGACTCATGTTCAACTTGTGGTCTACTAGAACTCCTAGATCTCTTTCACACATAGTCTTGTTAAACCAGGTGTCCCCCATCTTCTATCTATGCATTTCACTTTTTTTTTTTTTTTTTTTTTTTTTTTTTTTTTTTTTTTTTTTTGTCCTAAGTGCAGTACCTTACATTTCTCTGTGTTGAAATTCATTCTGTAAGCTTTGGCCCAGCTTTCTAATCTATTAAGGTCCTTTTGAATTTTCATCCTGTCTTCTGGGATATTAGCTATTCCTCCTAATTTGGTGTCATCAGCAAATTTGAGAAGTATGCCCCCTATTCTTTCATCCAAGTCATTGATAAAGATGTTGAATAGCACTGGGCCCAGAACAGAACCCTGTGTCACCCCACTGGTCACTTTTCTCCAGGAAGAAGAAGAGGAGCCATTGCTGAGCACCCTTTGGGTTTAATCAGTCAACCAGTTACTAATCCACCTAACAGGTGGATTGTCTAGCCCACATTTTACTATTATTATAGGAGTGGAGCCCTGCCACGCCTAGACTCTGCCTGCTGTATAAAAACTCCAACTATTATTATTATTATTATTATTATTATTATTATTATTATTATTATTATTATTCACATTAAAGACTAACCTAACAATAATTTCTGAACTTTTCTTGTAACCTGGGCAATTTTTGTCCTGATAACAGGCTGTACCTTGCCATTATGATGTGTGACAATTGGCCAGAAATTCCATCAGGAAGTTATTTTCAATTTCTGTTTCCATGATGCATTTGGATGGGTGTGTGGAGAGATTAAAGGAAAGTTTCCCTTCTTGGAGGCCTCTGGTTTTGATTTTCAGAAAAGATCATCCCCACCCTCAAAATGAGAGGACTGGTGCTTTTGGAGGAGTCTGGGTAAAGCTTGGCATTTGGAGGTTGCACAAAAAAAATACCTAGTTCCATGATTTCCACCTTGTTTTAGAAGATCAAAGTGAGCAAACATTGGGAGTTAGCAGAAGAATGACTGAGTACTATAGTGGGCTTCCTCCTTTTCATTGTACATTAAGTTCTGTCTGCTACATTAATTCAGTAGGTGGTGGCACCAGTAAAACTAGACACATCTGTCAATTTGAGGTTCTCTCAATAACCTTTTTTTCTACCGTAATTTTATTGTTTTATATCTTTTTGAGTATGTGGTTTTAATTTAACCACTCCTTCACTCAAAATGTACACTTTTCCACATTCATTTCTCTGACCATATGTATTTTATACAACATTTCCCTGATGCATTGAATTTTGGAAACACCTTACCTTTTTTGCTATTTTCACCACTTTATATATTCTTGAATTCTATAGCACTGAGTCATCACACTTAAAGCAGTGTCAAACTATATATATATATATATATATATATATATATATATATATATATATATAGTGTTTCCTATCTCCTAGTATATTTTTTTGCTGTTTAATGTTCCAAGAAATGCACCACAAAATTTGGAGATATGGGAATATTGATGGGTAACTGTGTTTCAACTCAACAAATTTATTTGGTAATTATATATCTGGTGGATTCACATGCTGAAAGCATGTAACTTGCCCAAGGTCAACCAGTGGGCTTCGTAGCCAAGTGGAGAATCGAACCCTGGTCTCCAAAATCATAGCCCAACACTCAAACCACTATGCCATGCTATTCTACTTTGGCCAGACTTCTCCTGGAATATTTATCCAGTTCTAAGCATCACAGTTGGAAAAGGATAGTGACAAGTTGGAACATGTCCAGAGGAGGGCAGCCAGGTTGGTAAAACGTCTGAAAGCAAAGTCCTATGAGGAATGAATTAGAGAACTGGGAATGGTTAGCTTGGAGAATAGAAAGCCAGGTAGTGGTGGTGGTGATATGATAGCTATCTTTAAATTCTAAAGAGATGTCATTTAGAGGATGGAGCAACCTTGTGTTCTGCTGTTGTAAATACTAGAATATGCACCAATGGATTTAAATTACAAGAAAAGAAATTTCACCTATGAACTTCATCATTGCAAAAGCTGTTCTGTAATGGTAGTGCTTAGAAGGTAGTGAACACTTCTTCTCTGGAGTTCTTCAAGTAGATTTTGAATAGCCATCACTCAGAAGTGCTTTAACTGTGGATTTGTGCATAACAGGAAATTGTACTAGATGACCCTTGCGTTCCTTCCAACTCTTATTATTCTATGCCGATGTAAACAGTCACACTTTTTCCAGTGTTGGACAGCAGTGTTGAAAGAAATCAGCCAAAATCTGCCAGTTCAGAGTAACCCATTTCTTTAATGTCCTTTCCTTCCTACTGCAGCATAGTTATACCAGTGTGGTACACAATCTGGATTCTGGCTTTAAACACCATTTAAACAGGTTTGCTTACTGAGTCCTTAGTTAAGGAAAGGGGTAAGCTTGGTATTGGACTAGGAGTCCAGGAGACCATGATTCAAATCTCTGATTGTCCATGGAAACCCACAGAGTCACCTTGGGTATGTCACACACTCTCAGCCTCAGGGGAAGGTAATGACAAATTTCCTCTGGCTAAATCTTGTCAAAGGTTGCCATGGAGTTCCCATAAATCTCAAATAACTTGAAATGATTATTAAAGTAAATAGTTGTTAACTTTAATTATCAATTGTGTTACAACAACAAAATGTTATAAAATGTGTTACTACAACAAAATGGCTCATTGAAAGGACTCCAGGGCATGTCACAGGGACTTCTTTCTTAATGTGTAATTTTAGCAATTTGCTTCTTGCTTCAAGAAAATCTTTCAAAACCACATAGCTTTTTTGAAGCCTATTTGCAGTTCAAGGCTTATTCTGTTTTCTGCTCAGAAAATGCTGTAATTGTGTGTTTCTTCTGTACAAAATCTGCACATGATTGATTTGTTTAGAAAAATAATGTTTGGCTCTGTATAACTTGCAGTCAGAGGCTCCCTTTGTTCCATCTGCCTCTGAGGATTTTCTGCACAGAAAATAATATAATACTTGGAAAGGCACCTATGAAGAAACTGTTGTTTGTTGTTTTTTTATGAACAGAAAATGTTATTTTCGTACAGAAAATGCTGATTTCTATGCAAAGAAACCATGTGTGAATTTCACACTGAATAAGTTCCAAACTGCAAAGATTTTTCTCATTCTTCTCATCAGGGTTTCTCAACACTCAAAATACATGTCTTTAGGGCATATTAAAACATGTTATTTTAAAAAGCTTAGATAAAAGCAGTAAAAACCACTTGAAACTGAATGCTGGTTGACTTTTATTGACACTGTTAATTTCTGCTTCTTACTTTTTTAATTTGTGCATAAATTGCTAAATATTTTAAAATTATGTCCAGGATGTGTTAAGAAATTTATCATTGGTGAGATGTAATCTCTCTAAATAAATAATATCTCTGTCCCAGCAATGCCTTGAACTCTCTTAATACACTTATTTATCTCCCCCACTCAACCTCATTCATCTGTGTTCTCTGTGTAACAGCATGTTGATCAGACAATTGCTGGCTCACGTTCCTGTTTTTTCCAGCTTGAACCAAACCTGGGATGTCTGGAATATGACAAGGTAGCAGTGAGCCTGCCAACTCTGGTCAGTTAGCAAATTTATTTTCTTCTCCTAGACTGATGATAAAATTGTCATGAAGTGATGCTCCAGCAGACCCAAACGC
The DNA here is from genome assembly GCA_020142125.1 of Phrynosoma platyrhinos. Classification (NCBI taxonomy): domain Eukaryota; kingdom Metazoa; phylum Chordata; class Lepidosauria; order Squamata; family Phrynosomatidae; genus Phrynosoma; species Phrynosoma platyrhinos. The sequence goes on from CM034701.1 coordinate 384,403,915, forward strand.
TGCCAACCTACAGATGTAGGGCTGAGAAGCCAGCTTATAGCCAAGAGTTCCATAAGGAAAGCAGGCAGTGATTCTACTAACTTTATTCATCCTGCTCTGCATGTCCTTTTGCTAATGATTCAGTATGACCTCCCTCTCCTCTCCTGAGGATGCTTAATTTCAATGTAATTTTTTTCACCATTCCCCTTTTTCCTGACTTCCTTTTTTCCCTTGATCAAGACAGAGACATTCCAGCTTGTAGAATTTTTCATGAAAGAGTTAATATAATTGTATATATCTACACCTTGGCTCATTCATCAATCAAAATGGAGAATGAAGTCAACAAATCAGAAGAAGACTAAGACTTCAAAAGATAGTTAGATGAGATGAAGAAACTAGATGAGATACTCAACTGAAATATCATTGACTCTCAAAGTCAGGATCACCCATACCAGTGGTATTGAAACTTTTTACCCTTGAGACTCTACTTCTATATGGAGAGGTCATACCCCTGCCTTGATGTAGTATATGAATAAAAATATTTTATTTATTCAGTGCAGGTATTTTCATTTGCACATTCATATATATTTATATTTTAACATTTTATAAGGAAATAAACAAATTATAAAGAAATAGAATGGTTTTAAGAAAATTCAATATTTAACTCAACACATGTAAATTTTACACATAAAATGGTTTGGGAAGAGGAGAAGGAGGGATCAGGGCCTCCAAGTCTTGTGACCCCCTTGAACAATTCTTGTGCCTCCCTGATTTGAGAACCACTGATCCATACTATAGTATTTCCAATTAATATGTCTGTATTTGAAAGCCTGACAGTGAAAAAAACTATCAGGAAAAGAATCAGTTCATTTAAATGTGGTGCTGGAGGTGAGTCCTATGGACACTGTAGTCTATCAAAAAGACAAATTAGTATAAAGAAAAAAAATCATTTTTAAACTGTCACTAGAAGCCAAAAAGACAAAACTGAGGCTGTTGCACTTTGGACATATCATGATGTACTCACTGGAAAAATGATAATGCAAATTAAATTCAAAGACACAGAGGGGAAAGGAAGACCACTTTAGAGCTAGATTGATTCAATCAAGGAAGTTTTGGTTCTGAGATTGCAAGTCCTGGGCAGGGCTATTAATAGCAGGGTTTCTTGGAGGTTCATCATTCATAGGGTCATCATAAGTCAAAGCTAACTTGATGGCACATAACAACAACAATCATTGTATCAATAATAATAACCTTCAAATATATCTGTCTAGCAGTTAGGTCTTGAATAGGTTGGAGGTCAGCCTCTTCTATTCCAAATGCCTATTTATATTCCAGTCTTTGTGAAGTAAAATGTGACTGTTCTTAAATCTTTGTAGAAATGTTGCCATGTCTTTCTAGAAAATGTGGCCAAAGGTATAGAGAAATGTGAAGGTATGACCTACGACTACTTGAGTGACACATTTTTTTGGTTGTGTTTCTGTTTTAATTTTCTACCATAACACATTTGACATATCTGAAGGGATTAACTGATGGTTAAGTACAAGATGTCATACTGATGGAATAATAGGTACCAGCAGTTGCCCCCCTTTTTTTGGCACTAGCCCAAAATATGTCAAATAGTACAAGAGTTTGTAAATGCTTTGCCTGATGAAATTTTGTTGCTTCACTACCTCTCTTCCATTTGCTGTTTTCTCCCATCTTCTTCCTTTTCCATTTTTCTACTGTGATCAGCTTGCAGTGTATCTGCTACCACTGCAACTGGCAACTGGCAGCTCCATGTCTGTGGGGTGGTGAATCCTAACTTTAAAGGAGCTTTCCAAAGGTATGGAGAAAAACCTGGGAAAAATTCACAACCCCATTGACATGGGAACCACCAACTGCTGCTGTTTCAGCCAATGCCTACCTGTGGAAATCTTCTTGCCCTGCACCAGGCTCAGCACATGGAAAGGTATGAAGAAAAGAAAGAAAGAAACTGATGGGCTGGTAGGAGAACATTTTATGTGGAAAGATCACAAAGAAATAGGCAGACATACATGGAGTGAGCTATATCATGTGGTTAGAGTTTGATTGTTCTTCAGAGAAAAGTATGAATGAGAAGCATTTGTTGTACGTCAGCCAAATGAAGAGTTTCCAAGGTTCTTAGGAGTAGAGTATTTCTGGGATATGAAATAATTACATGCAACTTTCCTAAATTCTGGAACTTCACTACAAGGGACACTACTATCTGATGAAATCAGGAGTCCTTTGATTTTTATCTGTACCATGGAGGGCACCACTAGTGACCAAATCATATTCCCAATTTGAATTTCATGACACTGTTGCAAACAAATAAAGATAGCCATTTATGGAAAGACGATCCTACAAAGTTTCCAGTATTCATAGCAATAGTTTTTAGCTGAATTCCTCAGAGAGAAGAAAAGGTTGGACAATGTATTCAAGAAAATGGTCAGAACCCTATATGGGAGGTAGGTCTTCATCAGCTGACTTATGTATGGAAGAATTGGAATTAATCAATTTCATAATGTTTGTATCCAGTAGAAGGCTGCTGTTACACTACTGTATAGCAAAGCCAAGAAAGTACCAAGTGCAAATTACACATTGATGTGCATCACACATGAATGCACATCAGGCACTCTTGCAGAGTCCCAATACATATCTTTCTAATTCACTGAAAGGGTTTCTTAGTGCCTCTGCTACTTACCTCAGTATATGTAACATTATATTTAGTCAGTGATACAGGATTCTGGGATATAATTTTAATTTATATAGCACTTGACACTAGCCAGTGATTGAATACACTCATTTGTCAATTTTGCTCTCACACATTTTTTAAAAAATATTTCCATCAGATATAAAAAGATATTTGCTAAATTATCCAGGTGATTTTTAAATTGTGAATTTAGAAGGTAAATTTGAAATGTGGATTGTTTTAAAATGTGTGTGTCATATTTCTCCTTTTAAACCATTGCCTGTTTTAATTCGTGTGTTTTAATTAATGTTGTGCATTGCTGATTAGCTGTTCCCTGCCTCAATCCATGGGGAGAGGTGGGATAAAAA
>CM034701.1:384428344-384445431 GCA_020142125.1 Phrynosoma platyrhinos
GTGGTCTCTTTCAACTCTATGATTCTATGATTCTATGATTCTATAAGAGGAAATACTATGTGCAGATGAGACTTTTCATTTATGCTTTCTTCTATGGCACATTGCATTGCTGAAGAGTTAGCCACCTTGAGTTCCTATGCTGGGAGAAAGGTGGGATATAAATAAATAAGATGATGATGTTAATTATAATAGATGGAACAGCAGCTACCATGAAAACAACCCTCGTAAAGTTGCCAGATTAAAAACTGGAGAGGGCTCTGGTACAATTATTGCTTGTCATGTTAACTGAAATTCCTTCTTCTATACAACCATTACAGGTACAGGAAACCTCTCCTGTTTTCACTCTAAAAAACCAACCAACAAAGCTTCCAGCAAATCTATCATTCTCTACTTCATCTACTTTCCTGTCTAATTAAAGTCAACACCCTTGAGAAAAAATTTGAATCTCTCCCTGAATTGAAATATCTATGGGAACTCAGAGCAATGTTAAAAGAATTTTAGGAGTACTACTGATATTGCTATCTTGGAGCCCTGGTTGTAAATAATAATAATTTTAAAAAGTGAGCCAGGCCATGAGTATAGGAATGATACATCTTCCATTCAATTGCTCTCCATTTTTCCACCAAACTTCCATTTTGGAATTTGATTGCAAACAATTCTAGTTCATGATAGAACTTAGAGGTAATGTATTTTAAGTAACATTATCCGTAACATGTTTCTTTGGGGGGTAGTGAGAGCAGAAATCTTTCTTTTTTTATGTTTTAACATTAGCACTAATATGTTACTTTTAATGTTTTAATGCTCAGGAAACAATATTCCTATTTGTGTGTGTTTGACAATGAAAGAGAACTTTATTTTCATCATAACCTTTTATAAGCTCTGTTATTTCCCCAAAGTGCATGTCTAATGATAGACAATGAAACAAACATCCATGAATTAAACTAAATCATCAACAAAATAACTGATTTCTTGAGAGATGGGTCTTATGCATTAGTTCAATGAATGGAAGAGTTATTGAAACCACTTTCCTTTAATTTAATTTAACACTACCATGTTATTTGTGTGTGTCTAGCAAATAACTTTTATTCACTATTTTTTTCCACAAGTTGCAAGCAACTATCATTAGCTATTTCCAAAAGTTTGATTTAGGGAAGGAGTTGGTTCTTTTTCTAATTTTAAGTCTTTTTAAAAAATGCATTTCTCATAAAAGAATAAGATTAATACTGACACTTTGTGTATGTGTGTGTGTCAATAATTAATGGTAACATTTTTTAAAAGTTTCAAAATCTGCTTCCAGGTGCTAGTTTTGATTTTTAAAGCTAATTCAATAGAGATTGGGACCTGGGTACCTTAAAGTTTGACTGCCCTTAGATGACCCTGACCATATACCATTTCTAAATCAAGACTAATGTTCGCCAGGCAATTGAGGGTTGATTCCCAAGACCTGTGGGAGCATGGTGATCTCAAGAAAACTTTATATAAGTTGATAACTACGCATAGTGAATTATCATGAACACCTGATAAGGACATTCATGCTTCAGATATGAGCATGCATTGGGAACTAGTGTTACTTATGTTGTGCTAAAACGCAAGTCCCACAGGCAAAGTTGTAACTAGCTATTTCTCCAACCTGATCCAGAGATTTAAAAACTGTACATCTGCTGACCTTCTATATTTCAGGAACCTGCATCATTCTTATTGTTGCTATTCATTTTACACTATCAATGTATTTGTTTCCAGTATTTACATCCTATATTTCCAAGGTAAAAATGAACTGCCTGAGGCAGCTAATATCTACAGGAAGATCAGCTCAAATCAATGTAGCCTCTCCGTTTGAAGGCTACAAAACTTTAGTGAGACAGAAGAAAGGGGAACATAGGTGGTGACAATTTTATAACCAATGGAAAAGACACAGTCCCAGAGCCTGCTGAACTCATTAAGAACCATACAGATTTAGAAACTATGCAAAACTATCAATGAAAAATATAAATATAAAAGCTACTTTAAAAGGGAACATTTTTAAAGTGAAAACTGTTAGAATTTATTAAAAGTCTATAGATAAACCAACTAAACAGCACAGCACAGGTTTTTTTTAAATCTATGAGCCACCTTAGGACCCTTCTGGGGGAAAGACGGCTTACAAATGAAACAAACAAACAAACTACAAATCCTAAGATTCCATAGAAAGCAGCCATGGCAATTAAAGTGGCATCCAACTGATATGCTTTCTACTTTTCTTTCACTGGCAGGCAAAGACGTTTTTGTTCAAGCGGGCTTTTAATATATAATCATTGTCAGGGAAGCTTTTATATGACCCCCCCCCCCATGATAGAGTCATATAGTTGCAAAAGACCACAAGGGCAAGCCAGTCCAACCCCTTGCCATGCAGGAATACACAATCATTTATATTCTAGGTATGTGTTTTGTATGTGTTTTAAAGTAATTTTATACTGTTTCAATTAGATGGTTTGAATTGCTTTTAATTTTTTTATTGTTCAGTTTTTAACCAATTTTATCTGTGAGCTGCCTTCGATGCTTTCTAGGAGAAAGGTGGCCAAAAAATAAAATAAATAAATTGAATAAATAACTCAAAGTCCTATAATTGGGTAGTGAGAAAGAGACCAGGCGTCTCTTCCTAGGGTTTTTCTTCTATTTAGGCCTTTCCTTTGAAGAGGTATAGATGAAAAAACAGAAGCAAGTCATGGTTCATGTCTTATGGAGCTGCTGACCAATATCTGGGAAATTCTTGCACAAATGTTCTGCAATGATGAACTCCTATGACTGAAATGCCAACGGTTGTAAGCCAAAATGAACAACTTTTACCACCATCAACCTGTATCCAGATGGCCCTGTGAATAAGCCTGCCATTAAGGAATATTAAAAAAAAATTATTGCCTTGATCATCAAAAGTAAATTGTTGCTTAGCTTTATTTTTATAAGGAAGGATTAATAAATTTAGCAAACTTCTCCTGCATCTGTAGCTTGGTTGCCTTCCCCCACCTCCTTTTTTACAAGGCTTATAGCACTCTCTTATACTTTCAGTAGTGCTTTGAATGTACATTTTTTATATTAATGATCTCACCAAAGGAGGGGGGGAGAATGTACTGTGAATGCAGGATGGCCATATGGAAAAGACAATGAAGTTTCATAATTAAAACTGAAAAGGGAAAGAACTATGCAGTAATTAGAACACTGATTAATCAGCTGATAATTTTATCTTGATGAATGCCGCCGCTTCCCCTCTTCTTATTGACCTAGGAAAGGTAAGTTTAGACCAATTAAATATAAATTATTCCCTTTTTTCACATTCCAGACAGATCCCAGCTTTCGAAGTCAAGCTACATATAAGATGTAACAGGGAACAGCTCTATTTAAATGGATAATCCAACAACAAGAAAAGGGTGGAAAGTGAGATTTAAGATTCTGAAAAGTAATGACTTCTTCTCTGTGAAAGAACTGAGCAATTTATCTAACTTCTTATTAAATGTATTCAGTAAAAGTAGATGGAAAAACCTGTGCAAACCTGTAATACATAATTTTATATATAGTACAATATAGAGACAATGCTATAGAGGGAGGATATATAGAGTACGCTATGCAAGGTATAATGTCTACCAGGTGGGCCAATGATCATATTGGGATGATGGGATTTATAGACTAGTATAGGAAAGAGGTTCCACCTAGACATTGGGAAGAATTCCATACTGTAAAAGCTGTCTGACAGTGGAATAGTAGCCTCTCCTTCTTTGGAAGTTTTTAAACAGGGGTTGAATGGGTATCTTTCAAGGGAGCTTATGTTTCTTGCACAATACAGATTTGGAATGGTGCTCCTTGCAACCCCTTTCCTTTCTGTGAGTCTGTGATTCCATGATTCTACATATGGAGGGCAACAGTCTGAGAAGACTGCTAAATAGTTTATATTGTAGAGTCTGAAACAGTTAACTATTAAACATCAAATCTCCTAGCTAGAATAACCATCAGGTGTGTTGGCAGGGGGAGGCTGGAAGTTGTTGTCCAAAAATGTTTCTTTTTCCTACATTCAGGTGTAAAGAGAATTATGTATATTCCAAATAAAACTATGACTAAAGGAAACTTTGAAGTAAATTTGGGAGCTTCTTGAAAACTCCAGCTAAGGATTTGGAGGAAAGCCAAGGAATGCATCACAGGCTTCAGCATTGCCCTAGATTTTTTTGTCAGATTGCAAGTAAAGCAAAAAAATTGAAATTGTGTAGTGTGTGTGTGTGTGTGTGTGTGTGTGTGTGTGTGTAGGTGTTCTTGAGCAAAGGTGAAATCATTTTTGTGGGGAATTGAAACAATTTCTGTAGAATGAATGAATGAATGAATGAAGATGTTACATACTTTATAGTGTTGACAGGCTTTGCAGTGGAGAGGCAAAGCTCAGTGGCTGAGAACATATTTTGCAGGCAAAATGTCCCAGATACAATGTTTGGCTTCTCTAGACAGAGGCAGAAAGAAATTGGTCAAAATGGTAGCAGAGAGCTGCTGTCAGCCAGTGCGGACAACATTTAAGATAGATTTAGTGCCAGCTGGTGTTGACATATTCATACAGTTAGGGTAGCATATTGTTAGTGGCATATGCATGCCTAAGTCATAATATAAGAGACTCATATTATGTTGGAGGGGACCACGAGGGTCATGTAGTCCAACCCCCTGCCATGCAGAATATACAACTAAAGTACTCCAGAAAGATGCCCATCCAACCTCTGATTAAAGGCCTCTAAAGATGAAGACTCTACCACCCTTCGAGTCAACTCCTTTCAGTAAAGAGGTTCTTCCTAATGTCTAGGAGGAATTTCTTTTCTTGTAATTTCAATGGACTAGTTCATGTTCTAGTCTCGGGAGCAGCAGAAAACAAACTGACTCCATCTTCTACATGATATCCCTTTTTGTTGTTGTTAGCTTCCCTCAAGTCGGTTCCAACTCATGGTGAACCTGTGCATGAGACATCTCCAAGAATCCCTATCTTCCACTGCCTTACCCAGATCCTGCAAGCCTTTCCTTTCTCGTAACCCCCCTGACCGAGTTTATCCATCTGATTTGTGGTCTTCCTCTCTTTCTTCTACCCTCTACTTTTCCTAGCATTATTGTTTTTTCTAGTGATCCATGGCTTCTCATTATGTGGCCAAAATACGATAGTCTCGACTTGATCATCTTTGCTTCCAAGGAGAGCCCTGGTCTGATCTGTTCAAGAACCCAGGGGAGAGAAGCAGAGACCATGATATCGATAGTATCGATAATGTCAATAAGGGGAGGGTAGACTAAAAAGGCTAATTGGGAAAGGCCTGCCAGAAAAGATTAGTCTTAATAGCCCTCTTAATTTTTTGATTGCCAAGGCAAAAGGTGGGGCATAAGAAATTATTTATTATTATTATTATTAAAGACTTCCAAGGTGGTGATCTGATGGATCTCGCCTGTCTTTGCTCTTCAGTATCTTTTCCAGTTCTTTCATAGCTGTCCTTCCCATTCCTAGTCTTCTTCTTATTTCTTGACTGCAGTTTCCATTCTGGTCAATGTTTGATCCTAGATATGGGAATTCTTTAACTATTTCAGTTTCCTCATTGTCTAGATTGAATTTGTGTATTTTTTCTGCTGTCATTATTTTTGTTTTCTCTATGTTCAGCATCAGGCCTGCCTTTGCACTTTCATCTTTGACCTTTCATATTTAACTATTCCAATTCCTGAATGTCTTCTGCTAATATTACGGTGTCATCCACATATAATAATAATAATAAATAATACATTTTATTTATAGCCCGCCCCTCTGCGGAGCAATCGGGGCGGGTTACAGCAATTAAAATACATAAATTAAAACATTCACTTGCCCATCCAACCCTCCCACCCCTTAAAACTTAGGATTGTTAATGTTGCTTCCTTCTATCTTAACTCCTCCTTTTTCTGATTCTATTTCTGCTTTTCTTATGATGTTTTCAGCATATAAGTTAAACAAGTAGGGTGACATTCCTACAGGAATTTAAAGATAGCTATCATGTCACCTCTCTATCTTCTCTTCTCTCACTATGCATAGGAGTAAATTATTCACCATGTTGCTACAGACGCATTCTGCTCACAGTGGTGTGCCTATAGCAGTGTTATGCTTTGTGGTTGCACATTGCAGTTGTGCATTGGACAATATAGTTGCACACTGCACAGTGCCATCCAGTGTCTGTAATGTTGGTATCCCACCAGATGGTTGCATAGTTCTGGCCTAGGGTATCTTCACATGTGGATATTTGCCCTACCCTGAAGGGGTGATGGACTGCAGCCATGGTCACCATCCATCCTTACAGAAATAATTCCAGAGTGCGTCATTATTCCAAAGTGGATTCAGAAAACTGGGAGCTTTAAAATATTTCCATGAGCCCTGCTTAGAGGAAAGCACTTTTTGTTGTTGTTTGGTAGATGACTATGTAAAGGCCTAAATGCCCTGAAGGCACCAGTCATATTGAGGAGGGCTCTAGCTTGTTTTCTGCTGCTCCAGAGAATAGGACCCAGAACAATGGATGCAAGCTACAGAAAAAGAGATTCCACCTGAACATTAGGAGGAACTTCCTGATGGTGAGAGCTGTTCAACAGTGGAACACGTTCCCTCAGAGAGTGGTGGGGTCTCCTTCTTTGGAAGTCTTTAAACAGAGGCTGGATGGCCATCTGTCAGGGATGCTTTGATTTTGAGTTCCTGCATGGCAGGGGATTGGACTGGATGGCCCTTGTGGTCTCTTCCAACTCTGTGATTCTATGATGTCCTCTGATCTTGGATGGGAGATCTCCAATAAATACCAGATCATGTAAGATATATTGCAGAGGAAGGAACTGGGAAAACTACTGAGGCAACTCTGCCCTGTCTTCCCCACAAAACAAATACAAATTCATAAAGAATAAGAAAACAGAAATTGTAGGATGAAATGGAATGTCGTGGCAAAATAAAATGAAAATAATGCCCTCAGTCAATGCAAAACAATAATTGCATTGAATTCAAAATAAATAGTTCAGCAAGAAGGCAAACATGCATGAAGCACAAGTCGATATACACAGAACAGAACCAATAGACACACCACAACATGAGTTATTGTCTGTTTTCCCACCAGACATGCTGGCTGATATGAGGCTGAGGCTCCATCTACAGTGCAAAATTAATGCAGTTTGACTCTGCTTTAGCTATCATGGCTCAAAACTATGGAATCCTGGAATTTGCAATTTTGTGAAATATTTAGCCTTCTCGGTCAGAGAACTCTGGTGCCACAGCAAACTACAAACCCCAAGATTCCATAGGACTGAGTCTTGACTGTTAAAACTTTCGAACTGTATCAATACTTCAGTGTGGCAGCAGCCTGACAGAACCCTACACACAAACAAAAGGAAATGACAAACCTAACCTCAGATAGAATTCTTTCAAAAACAAATTAACGTCTACTTTCTGCATCTCCCAGAACCCTCAGCAAGTATGGCCACTGACCATGCTGGCTGGGGCATTCTATGTTTTCTGATAGAAACATACTTTTTGAGCTCTCATGCTAAAATGTATATGTTCATAATTTCTAATAGCGGAGATACAACAAGTACGGATCACAGCCTCAGAGGAAGGCTAAGGCAAACCTTTTCTGCACAAATGTTGTCAAGAAAAGCCTATGATGGGTGCACTTTAGGCTTGTCATAAGTCAGAAATGACTTGGAGGCACACAACAGCAATTATCTAGAGCTGTATTTAAATAAATAAATAGTGGTCTGAGTGTTGGACTACAACTTTGGAGGCCAGAGTTCAAATCCCTTCTTAGCCGTGGAAAACCATTGGGTGACCAGGGGTCCATCACACTCTCTGCCTCAGAGGATTGAGGGAAACCCACTATGAAGAAATCTTGCCAAGAAAACCCTGTAATAGTGTCACCATGAGTCAGAAACAGAATTTGAAGGTGCACAACAACATAATATTTTTCAGTTGAAGTATCAACCAGGTTGTTGTTGTGTTCCTTCAAGTCATTTCTGACTTATGGCAAACCTATCACAGCGTGTTCTTGGCAAGATTTGTTCAGAGGATATTATTATTGTTATGTTGTTGTTATTATTATTTATTTCATTTATATGCCACCTTTCTCCCCGGAGGGACCCAAAGTGGCTCGCAAATAAAACATTTAAAACCTCAATAAAATTCAAAACAATTAAAACATCTACACCCGGTATAAAATCACACAAAATATACAAAAGTTAAAAACAAACTAAAAACCCACCTGCTTCATAAAAACTGCCCTGCTATGCATTATATATAAAATGCCTGCTCGTGTAAAAATGTTTTTACTTGCTGGTGAAAGGCCAGCAGGGAGGGGGCCAGCCTAGCCTCCTGAGGAAAGAAGTTCCACAGAGTGGGAGCAGCCACCAAGAAGGCTCTCTTTCTCTCATGTCCTCAGCAGGCGAGCTTGTGATTTTGGTGGACCTAGAGAAAGCCTTCTCCTGCAGATCTTAGGGCTCTTGCAGGTTCATATGGGGAGATACGGTGTCTCAAATTGTCTGGACCCAAGCCCTGTAGGGCTTTATAGGTCATGACCAGCACTTTGAATTGTGCCTGGAAACGAATTGCGTCACCATTGCTTTCTTCTCATGACTTCCAAGGTTGCCCAGTGGAAATCTGAACCGCAGTATTTTGAAGTCCTAGTTCAATATTCAAATCACTAAACTACGCCGGCTTTAGATCATTAGACAGATGTTGGAGCTTATCGCATAAGCAATTGAAGTGGCTTACCTGAGCCAGCTTAAAATTTAAAATGGGTGCCATCCTGATTTTATCACAAGGATTTAGCCACTGAAATTGCTTCCCAGGTGCAGCCTGGGTCCATCCCTGCTCCCAGGGCCACTCTGGCAGCTATATCTTTAAGCCGGAAAACTCCTGGCTTCGAAAAAAGAGCCCATTTGAGCACCCCTGGGAGCAGAGATGGACCCAGGCTGCACCCAGGCAGAAATTTTAGTGGCTAAACCTTGTGATAATGCTGCCCATTTAAATTTTAAGCCAACTCAGATAAGCTGGTTAAACTTGCTTATACAATAGTCTCTGTTGTTAAGACAATATTCCATTATAGGAGCAAACAGCCTCACCCAGCATAGCATAGATTCCTATATTCTACCATTATCCAACATCCCTGATCATTTTTATATTTACTCATAATAATTTACTGAGTCATTGTAATCACTTATATCTCACCAGATTTACTAGGTGAGTGGGGAAAAGATATTTGCATGAAATATGCCCTTAGAATTCAATTCATATCAAGCTGAGGTCTTCTATGGAAATAACAGTTCCACCTTAATTCAACTTTGTTTCTATTGTCATCTTCTTTGGTGACAGAATCCGGTGATATAAAACTAAAGATTAGGCTGTGTAAATCAAGAAATGAAGAAGTCTGATGATAGCTAGAAATTCAACTGCAGAAAATAAGAAAGACGTGTGAAGAAAAAGGACCAGTGATTCAAGACTGAGAGGGTTTTTTTAAAAAAACAGGGGGAGTAAAGCTGAATATGAGGTGGGGGAAATCACACAATAGTTCTTATTTTAATCTTTCTAAAAAGGAGACATTTTACACATACTTACACACACCTAACCCTATGCTTTTTAAACTTCAGCCACTGAAACCCAGCTCTTTAATAAAAGCCCATAGTACTTCTGACATTGGAAATAGAAACACGGAAAGGAATGTATCCTAAGAAAGATTTGAAATTCTTGGCCATAACTTGAAGTCAACTGCTTTTCAAAGATATTGAGATTCTTCAGTCCTTAATTGTAACAACCCACATGTTAAAAATCTCTGGCTAGAGAAAATTATCTTTTCAATACTCAGATTGTCAAGGATCATATGTTGAAATACAATGTATTGTGTGTTATTTATTGTGTATGTTTGGTAAGAGGGAACAGATTGATTTTGACAATTTAGTCAGTGCTAGATTAATAATTATATATTTCATTTATTGGTATATTAAAATCTCTGCGGTGTTAGTGATTTGTATACTTTAATGTGAATGGTGCTAAAGAAGCAAAGCTCGTCTTTTTAAGGATCCAAGTACTAAAATTAAGTCAGATTTTAGCAAAGCAAAACAAGGTACAATAAGAGAAAAGAAAAACAAGCTTTCAGATACTGGACCAGGAAAAAATTATCACCACATGGATCTCAGTGAGAAAAGACTGTTTTATTTCATTTCTGGGAGTAGACATTTTGAGACCGTATTGCCAGGTTCCTTAGTTATCTTACAGATCCACCTATTCCATCTCTCACTCACTTTTATATCTTTATTTCATTTATCATATACTGCTAATTTATTTTTATAATTTACAAAGTTCATCAAGAGGTCATTCCACTATAATTAATCTCTTCCTCATCCCTACCCACTTTTTCTCTTTCTCTGTTTCTTCTTTTATTTTCTCTCTTTACACTAGGTCTGTCTTTCCTTTACAGAGATATATGCCCTCCATCCTGATTCATTCAAATGACATTCCTGTCTATATAACTTGTCCACCTTAGATTCATATTGCAGAATAATAATGTTCCTAGATTTGGGGATGTTTCATTGTTACTGCTTTGGCAAAATGTATAATACCTTGTCCCTAACAGTTCTTGCCTGTTTCTGCATTTGCTTCAACATGCATTTAAACATTTGAAAGGGGAAAAAAGGAACAAATTTTGAGTGGAGAATAATCATGTTATCAAGAAGCACTGAGGAAACCTTAAATATTAAAACAGACGAAACACAACAGCTGAATCACAGTGTATTGTAAAATAATTAAAAACAATCAGCTCTAGAGAAGAGACTTACAATGGCCAATCTCTAACAAACTCTCAATAGTGCTTATAATATGAATACACCTGAAAGTAAAGGGAAAACTGAAATTATGATTTATTTATTTATTTATGTATTTATTTATTGGTAAAAAGATAGCCGTTTGGGCAGCCCGTGAAGTCACTGTGAGTTTAGTAATCCAGCAGAGGGCAAAGAAATGTTCTGAATAGGCAAAAGAACAATGTGCATTGCAGTTTTCAGACTCCGACAGCTTTGGGTATTGAGCTGAAAGACAGGTGTGAGAGATCCAGAGAGTTCCTGTTATATTTTACAAAGTATGCTACTGAGGCAAAGAGAGGTGCTTCAATTTTAAGGCAACTCAACAATGCACTCGGTTGTTTGTTTGTTTCTTGTTGTTTTTTTACATACGCTGGTGTTAGTCTTCTTGAAGGACAAAAAGGAATTGAGAACTGAGCATAACAGCACAAAGGGTAATGAAGTAACAAATAATAATGTGATACACAAAGAAGGAACACAGGGGTAGGGAAAAGTTCTGATGATGTTAAATTATAATGAGCTAAGCCACAGCAAGCGGTAAACACTCATCGTTATACCAAGTCGGAAGAGTCCTCAGGACTGACACAATATAGCATTGTTCATCCATCCTTTGTAATGTAAAATATAAATAAGCATTTCTCCCATTGCAACATAATGAAACTGCTCTGATCATAATGAACATTTGATCGGAGAATTGCCTGAGCACAGAGACATGGTCTGTGAGGTCCAGCAAAATAAAGAATAAAAAAAATGAAAGACAATAAGAACCCGGTGACAGGGAGATTAAATTACAGCACACAGATCAAACTGTGAAATTGACATACTTTGCTTTAGGATTAGAATGAGATCTTGAGTTGTTTGCCTCTGCTTTAGGCTAGGCAAGAGATCTGAAATAATCTATGGAGTTGTGGGACACTGTGAGCTAAAGATCCTACTCTCTTTTTCTTAAGAATGATGGAACTGGAACATGATTTTCCAATCCACCTTTAATGAATGCTTTAAAAAATGTTTCTAGAAAACCCAACAGAGAATTCCAGGTTCTCAGTATTCTTTTCCCACATGGGAATTCTAAAGATAAGTCTCCCACAGCATATTTCTATTCAGATTCATTTCAGAGTACCAAGCCCAATGGATAACAAAAGACAGGAAGGAAAAATAGTTGAGCAATTTGAATTTCTTTGCTACCAGTACTATTTTTATTTTATTTTAAAGTACAGTCAACACAATCATTAATATCTATCTTCTAACCAACTGCTACATCACAAGTATGGTAAGAACCATCTTTTATGAAATAGCCAGGATTCCAAACCATATTTCAGTGTATTTCCCACAGAAGCTACCATTTAACCATCTTCTTGTTTCCAGTCAGTTCTTAGGAGCTTGCACTTGGAGCACACTCCAGAAGAAATGTCGCATGCCTCAATCACAGAGTGTGATAAGTGACTTTTCCAGGGGGAGAAATACTTTATCTGTCTCCCAACTTCTAGAGTTAGCGGTTGTCTCCTTAAGGTTTTCCCCTATTATTTCAAGCATTTTCAACACATGCCATCATTCACATTTTCCCCCTACTGTCCAAGGGACTTATGTTCTCCACTCCCGACATACAATACTTGAAGTCTCTTCTTGGTAGTTCCATCAGAATAATTTTAAAAATATATATATAATAAAATAAAAACTCAAGATTCCTGGCTAACTGCACACTATGTCAAACTTCTTATGTACCTCCACCTTCTTCTGCCAGCAATTGTTTCATTCCAGTCCCCGCAACTCATAGATTCAACACCCAGCCATAACTCTGGGCTTTTTTTTCTTCTATAAAGCTGCCATGATTGCCCCTGGTCCAAATTATTCTGTACTTTTCTGCAGCCCCAACAGCACTTTTCACAGTCAGGATTATTCTCCACATTGTTGTCTGCAGTCAAAGTCACTCAAAAAATTCTTATGGTCCCAGCAGCACTAAAAATACATAACAGCTTCCTTACAATAATGGCTGTGAATCTCAGCATTCCTTGCCTGACATAAGTAGTTAAAATAGGGTGGATTTTTTTTTTGAAAAAAGTTGAAATGAAACTTTTTAAAAAGTTCAAGTGAGAAATGGGGAAAAGGTTGAAAAGGACTCCCCTACCGTCTAACAATATTAAAGTCTGCCTCAAATTTACAAACGTACTCAGCCACATCAAACGCGCCAGCTTCAAACACACGCGCCGGCTTCAAACCCAACAACTTCAAACCCGGGAGCTTCAAACACACGCGGCAGCTTCAAATGCGGAAGCTTCAAACACCCTTATGGCAGCCATTTTGCTCACGCTCAAAAGAGCACAACCTTAGACACCTTAGGCAGACACCTTATCCACTAGGCTACACAGAGTCTTTGTTACAAGAAAAGAATTATTGGAATTTGTCGACGTTAAATTAGCCCATAGAGGGAGCTCACACCGTCCCACAAATGTACAGTAATTGGAACATACTGTAATTTAAAACATATTTCTATTAAGATCTCTATAGAGAGGCTACCAGAGGTCAACGCTGAGAATTCCTTACTTCATACCAACCTCTGAGTGCCCATAAAATTTCATTCAAATTAGACCCATTGACCATGTACTTTATAACTTCAACCAGAGAAGAAGAAGAGAATTTGGTTGTATATTCTCCAGCATAAGCACTGATTCTTATAATGATTATTTGCATCTGATGTTGGAACATGTAAAATCTGTTAGAAGATTATAACAAGAATAAAGTTGTAGTAATTGGGATTGTCATGGCAATGCTCTCAATCCATGTGGTTCTGTTAAGACGTCTATAGTAGAGCTCTTTTTATAGCTTGCCTAGACTTGCTATTGTGTCTTGCCATGGCCTATATTGAATACACCGCTCTTTTTAAAGCATATATATATATATATAGGAGTATGGTTGATATTTAAAGATCAACAATAAAATTGAAACTATTTGATGTTAAATTACATTTCTTCCAGATAAAGACAAGCTAAATAAAATTCAAAATTGCCATGGAGATACCAAATAGAAAGATGACTCAAGAGAAGAAAACAAAGAGTAGCTAGGAAAATTGCATGCTAACTTCTTGCTTTTGAGAGGGGAATTAATAAATAAACCAACCCAACAATTCAAAATCTTCTAATTCATCTGGTCTCTGAAAAATTGAGGTGAGATGAAAACATCAGGTCACCTGTAGGAGAGATTGCATTTAACTGAAAATGAACATGGAACACAGCAATACATTTGTAGGTTGAAGTGAAAAATCAACAAAACCACTGTTATTGACTTTAGGGCAGCTGTCCTCAAGCTGATACCCTTCGGATATATTGCATTACACTTCCTCTAATGCCACAATCAGTATAGACCAACACATCTTGAAGTCATCACACTGAGGAAGGAAGATTAAGGGTGAAAGCAAGACTTGTAAAAACCATTTGAAGTTTCGTGTTTTCTCAAGCTCTGGCTGTCATTAATGTTTGTATCCTGCTTTTTAATTTACATTTTGTTAGATCCATTTATCACATTTTCTTAATTGATTAGGCTTACTGAAATCTCCATGAAGGAACTTTCTCAAGATGTCATAAGGATAGACAACATTACAATACAAGGAGAATCTGAAGTTTTAGCATTTTCACTAAAAAAAATTAAAAAAAATGGAAGGAATGAGTTGTACTTATCCATCCATTTAAGAGTCCACCTTAGAATGTTGTTAAGGAAAAACCCCTTTAGAAACCTAAATCACAAACTCATACATACTGAGTGAGTCAGAGAACTAAACAGAGGTTTAGCTATGTCTTCAGTACTGTGTGCTGAATAGTGCTGAAAAGCATAGTTTTGTCATTTCAAGAATGGTGTAAGCAGAAACTTGCATGTCCTTCATTTTGAGTGTTATCGCTGCACCTTAATTTACTACCTGCTTTTGAAGGCCACAGGTTAACCAAACATACCCAGATTTGTCCTATTGACTACCATTCTTGTGTGGAGAAGTCATTTAAAAAGTGCTACAGCTTATTAGTTTGCAGTGGCATCAACTTTCCAAGTCAACAGCATGACATGCATGAAGCAGACCAAGAATACAGTATTTAAGCCTACAGATTTTGGAATGACTTATTTCTAAGTAGCCATGCAATATCTCAAAAACTAGGATCCAGTGGGGTTGTCCCATTGACAAGCCTTTTCCCATCAGCAGAACTAGTACAGCACAATTCTTCTCCCTGCCACCTGCCATCTGCATGATTCACATGCTCTATAATTTATTTCAGTTTACAGTCTGCATCATATAACCCTAGGAAATCTGGAGAAAGTTTTGGGTTCTGTAGAGGGTTTCAGAATGGAAAGGAAAGGATGTTTTATCATACTAATGGATGACTGCTAGTTCAACATTGGATATAGGGTGTAATATTGAAATATATTGGTGACCCTTCTCTCCTCAAGCAAGTGTGCTACTTCTAATTATGACTGGAAATAAAGCTTCTCTAAATGCTAGGTTACCTTTGAAAATATTGCATCTGATAAATTACATCTCACAGATTATAAAACTGGCAGTGGTATGGAGTAAAGGTAAAGGGGTAGGGGGTGCTATACACTCTTTGCTGAAAATTCTCAAGGGTTCGCTACTGTTTTGGTGCCATGTTTCCCATTGCCTGCTGATTCTTCTAAATGCCATATTCCCAGTTTGCTATTGTACCCTCAAGGCCTTCTGCCTTTGTTTGTATTTTGCTATTGACTCACAAGATTTTGCCCTAAATCTGGGAATCAGTCCCAACTAGTGTAGAATTATTGAACCAGTGGAAAGTATATGTTCTTACCAAGTTGCTTCCAAGTTCCCATTAAATTTTCCATAGGGACTACTCTTGCTGTGATTAGCACTTTGATTTAGGTCTTTGCTTAAAATTTGGGCAAAAACTCATGATGTCATCATATATAATCACATTTACTTCTATATTTATCTAAAATTCTAATTTGAATATACTTGGTTAAATTGACATATTTCACCATGTGTTCTAATAAGACCTCTTTGGGGAAATCCACAGCTGTCAATTAACAATTGTCAAATTCCCATTACTAAAACAGTTTCCCTTTATTCAGTTCTGAATTTTTCAAATACCATTTGAACTGCACACAGAACATTTTATATTTCTTTTGTAGTTAAGCTATCTATATTTCCAGAGTCCTGATGGATGATATCTGATGGTCCAGAGTTTGTTTGTTTGCATTTGTCTCCTGATGAAATCATTGGCTTAGATTCAAGTGCTACTCCAATTGAGAGTAGGGCCATTTTTGAATTAGTGTAATTTCCATTAACGTCAATTTACCATTCAGCCATGGATGCAATGGGTGGACTGTGGTTGAGCCTCAGCTGGGTCGAAACCTTACATTATTATGTAAGTGTAAAAATATTTTTCTGCAGCTGTTTCATCTTGCAATCCTATGTGACATTTTATCTTATATGACATAATAGTACAGTTCCTATTAGCTTCAGTACTTAGATGTTTTGATGCTCAGGCTTATAGGAAAAAATGTATGCATTTAATCTTAGGGCCTTTGCAGACTGCCAAAATAGTGCACATTAAATTGAGGCACTGCCCTGGCTCAGTGCTAGGGAATCATGGGAATTGTATTTTTTTCTGAGACACTGAACCTTCTCTGTCAGAGAGCTCTAGTGCCACAATAAATTACAGTTCCCATGATTCCCTAGCACTGAGCCAGGGCAGTGCCTCAATTTAATGTGCACTATTTCTGGCAGTCTGCAAAGGCCTTTAGTTGCATGATCTTCAAGCTGAATAATTTTATTGCTCTTGTTATTGCTGTTTTTAAAATTCTACTGAGGACTATATAAAGAATAAAATTATCAGAGTATCTTAGAATCTAGTAGGTATGATAAAATAAAGAAATGGTGGAAGTAAAAGACAAGGAAATTCATAGGTATGTGAAAAATGACTAAAGCCTTGTCTAAATCCTATTGTTAGTCCCAACTAGAGCAGAAACATTGAAACAGTTGGGTTTACCCATGTATTAACTCACCATTAAACAATTGATTCAGATGGTCTCCTCTAGTTGAGACTAACCAATAGGATTCCAGCTGTACAGTTGTACCTTCTTTGATGGTGTATGACTATTTGTTGGTGCAGTTGATTCATTGGGATTGTAAAACAATCACTGTGCATTCTCTATTGTTTGTGACTAACTGCCTTCATGTTGACTTTAACCTATGGTGATACTATGGACGTTATCACATGTGGGCCAGAAAGCGATAATAAAGT
>CM034701.1:384445531-384464967 GCA_020142125.1 Phrynosoma platyrhinos
GGGATTTGTATGGATTAACCAGCAGATTTGCCCCGTGTGATAATGTCCTATGAGTGAGAGACTTCCAAGTCACCCTATCCTCAGCCGCCCTGCTCAGATCTTACAGACTCATGGTCGGTCATGGCTTCTCCAATTGAATCTATCCCTCTGGTATGTAGTTGTCCTCTTTTCCTATTGACCTCCACTTTGCCAAGTATTATCATCTTCTCAAGTGAGTCCTTTCTTCTCATGATATGGTAAAGTACAACAGCCTCAGTTTAGTCATCTTGCCTTCTAAGAAGAGTTCAGAACTGATTTAGTCTTGGAGACATCCACAGAACTCTTTTCCAGCACCACATCTCAAATGAACTGATTTTCTTCCTACCAGCTTTTTTCACTATCTAGATTTCACAACTATATATCAAGATGGGGGATACTATGGTGCAGACCATCTTAACTGTATTATTCAGGGATATATCTTTACACTTCAGGATCGTGTCTAGTTCCTTCATAGTTGCCCTTCCAAGTCCATATTTTCATTTCATTATTGATTTGATTCCCCACTGCACAACTGAACAATAAGCAGGCAAAGGGACACAACAATATGTAGGAGCATTTAGGGCCTCGGCAGACGACTAATAGAGTCGTCTCCGAGCCCAGGAAGAGGAGGAGCAGCCGCACGCGCGGCGCTCCTTCCTCTCCCTGAGGTCGCCCTGGAAGCTGCCGGCCCTCCGCACGGCTGGTGCTTCCAGGGCAACCTCCCGCCGCAGCGATCGCATGCGCTGCGGCGGAAAAGACAGCGAAAGTGCGCCCTATGCGTTTAGGGCGCACTTTCGCTGTCTTGAGGAAGGAGCGCTGATTTAGCGCTCCTTCCAGGGACGCCGCAGGAGCACCGCGGTGTGGCTGCCATGGCCCCGCGGCGCTCCGGACCAGGGCGTCCTGGACGCCCTGGTCTGCATCCCCCTTTTGTTGTACAATGTTGGTACTGACCCAAAGGGTGAAGTAGCATGACTGTCATGTAAGTATATGAATGTAGACTTACAACTTGCAAGCATAATGCTGGAGTTTGACCCTGATCTTATTGTCATTCAAAAAGATGTTATATGCCTTTTCTCTGTTAGAGAATCAATAACTTATGTCTTTAAGACCACATTAACAAAACAGAGCAGGGCTCAAGCATTAAGATTATTCCCTTTAAACAAACAAAACATTAATTCAATTGGGTTTACCTATGTATTGACTCACCATTCAACAATTGATTCAATAGCTCTAATATAGTTGCTAATTGCTAATTGCTCTAGTCTAGTGTTCTTTACTGTCATCAAGTAGACTTTGACTTAACTCAACCCTATGAATGAGAGTCCTCCAAGTTCCATTATCTTTTACCACCCTCTTGCAGATTCAGATCTGTGGCTTCTTTGAATGAGTCTATCCATATAGAATACAGGACTCATTTTTTGTTGTTGTTGTTAACCGCCTTCATGTCAGTCTCAACCCATGGCAACCCTATGGATGAGACATCTCCAGGCCCCACTGTCCTCTACTGCTCTGCCCAGCTCCTGCAAACTCTTATTCATGGTCTCTTTAATAAAGTCCATCCGTCTAGCATGTGGCCTTCCTCTCTTTCTACTTCCCTCCACTTTTCTTAACATTATTGTCTTTTCCAACGTTTCATGCCTTCTCATGATGTGTCCAAAATACGACAGTCTAAGGGGCTACCCCGACTCCACCCCCAGGCTGGTGTCATTCTGCCCAATCTACTGCATGGTGGGGTGGAAAAGGGTGTCTCTTTGGTGCAGCGTTTACATGCGCTGCACCAAAGAAACTAAGAAAAGTGAGTGCCATGGCAGGTAAACCACGCTTTCTGTGGTGCAAAAGGAGCTGCTTTTTGTGGTTTTCCTTTGCTCTATGGAAAGCCCAGATCGGGGCCACAGCATGTGGTTGCCACGGCCCTGATTCAGTAAGGAAAGAGGCGGTGTCCTGCCACCCTTTAGGGGCCATCTATACAGTCCCTGAGTCTTGTCATCTTGGCTTCTATGGATATCTCTGGCTTGATCTTCTCTAGGACCCATTTGTTTGTCCTTTTGGCTGTCCATGGAATCCTCAGCACTCTTCTCTAGCACCACAATATCTCAAATGCATTGATTTTCCTCCTATCTTCTTTCTTAACTATCCAACTCTCACATCCATACATGATAATAAGGAATATGATGGCTTGCATGATTCTGTCTTTTGTGCTGAGTTGTATGTCTTTGCATTTTAGGAACTTTTATAGTTCTTTCATAGCTTGTCCTTCCCATTCTTAATCTTCTCCTGATTTCCTGGCTGCAATCCCCATTCCAATCAATGTTTGATCCCAAATATGAGAACTCTTTTACTATTTCTATTTCCTCATTGTCTAGTTTGAATGTGTGTAAGTTCTCTGTGGTCATTATTTTTGTTTTCTTTATGTTCAACAGTAAACCTGCCTTTTCACTTTCTTCTTTGATCTTCCTTAGTAGTTGTTCCAGGTCTGTGAGGTTTTCTACTAATATTATGGTGTTGTCAGCATATCTCAGATTGTTAATATTTCTTCCTCCTATTTTCACTCCTCCCTCTTCCATATCCAAGCCTGCTTTCCTTACAATATGTTCTGCATATAAGATGAATAGGTAGGGTGATAGCATGCAGCCTTGTCTGACTCCTTTGCCAGTTGGGAACCATTCTGTTTCTGCATGTTATGTTCTGACAGTAGCCTCTTGTCCTAAGTACAGATTCCTCATTAGGGCTATCAGATGTGTTGGCAATTCTGTGTCTTTAAGGCTGTTCCATAGCCTTTCATGGCTTTGCTATAGTCAAAGGCTTTGCTATAATTTATAAAGCACATACTGATTTTCTTTTGGAACTCCTGCTAAGCTCCATTAGCCATCGTATATTTGCAATATGATCCCTAGTGCCTTTTCCTTTGTTGAATCCTGCTTGGACCTCTGGGATATCTCTCTCCATGGGCCTCGGCAGACGGAGGCCCCAGAAACGCGCTGCGGCAGGAGGTCATCCCCGGAGCGCCGGCCATGCGGAGGGCCGGCGGCTCCGAGGACTACCTCAGGGAGAGGAAGGAGCGCCACGTGTGCGGCTGCTCCTCCTCTTCCTGGGCTCGGAGACGGCCGCCGAGGCCCCATGTGTGTTTGGAATCTGAGGGCCTTTGCAGACTGCTAGAAATAGTGCAAATTGAGTCCACTTTAAGGGTTAGGGTTAGGGAATCATGGGAACTGTATTTTATTGTGGCACCAGAGCTCTCTGACAGAGAAGGCTCAATGTCTCAGAAAAAAAAAACAATTTGATTCCCTAGCACTAACCCTAACCCTTAAAGTGGACTCAATTTGCACTATTTCTGGCAGTCTGCAAAGGCCCAGAGTTGCAGTATTTTGAGCATAATTTTGCTTGCGTGGGAGATCAGTGCTATGGTCCTATAGTTGCTGCAGTCTCTTGTGTCTCCTTTTTTGTGAATGGGGATGTATATTGATCACTTCCAATCTATTGGCCATTGTTTTGTTTTCCATATCTGTTGACTATTACTATATCAACTATTCCTGGAGTCTTATTTTTTACCATTTCTTTTATTGCAGCTTCCACCTCAGTTTTTAGAATTTGGGGTTCATCTTCATATGGCTCTTTGCTCCATATGTCCCTCATTTTGTCATCTCTTTTGTATAGTTCTTTTGTGTATTTTATCCAACATCTTTTTATTCCTTCCTGATCTTGAATTATGTTTAATTTTTATTGTCATAGGGGGGAAGCAGACTGGCAGCATGGGGCTGCCCTGGGAAGGTGCGCCGTGGGACCGAGGCATCCCCATGCCTCGATCCAGCGGCGCACCTTCCCCGTCCCTGAAAGGAGTGCTAAAATAGCGCTCCTTTCACAAGTCAGTGAAAGTGCGCCGCAAAAGCTTGCGGCATACTTTCACTGACTTTTCCGCCGCAGCCTGTCCGGACACTGTAGCGGGAGGTTGCCCTCGGAGCGCCAGCTGTGCAGAGGGCCGGCGGCTCTGAGGGCAACCTCGGGAGGAGGAAGGAGCGTCGAGCGTGCGGCTGCCCCTCCTCTTCCCTGACTCCAGGATGGCTTTTTAAGCCGTCTGCCGAGGCCCATAGTGTCCCACTATGATTTAAAGTGATTTGCTGTTCGCTTTATATGTGCCTCTTTCATGCTGGAAACAGTTTCAGAGCCGACTGCGATCGTTCTGACTCGCTTTGAAGTGAGACAAATGCAAAAAAAAAAAATCACTCTTTTTGAAAACTAGTTTTTTTGTGATTCTTTTGAAAAGAATGGATTTCCAAGCATGTTCAACAAGTGTGAATTACATTCAGATCTGAATCGCATCATACTAGAGGGGAGGGACAAATGGCAGTGGGTTGACAGAGAGTGTAACCCATCCTGTCCAGGTTTTTGGGAAATCTGCCATTTTTCCCTGTTCTGTGCTGCAAGTGAAGTCTTTACCATGGTGGCTTTATTTTTTGTTTTTAAGCACTGCCAAGTTGTGCCTTTGTGAAATACTGACCTTTCTCTGTCAAGAAAACAGAGGGCTGTGCCCAGGAAAATGAGAACATGTTGTCCTGGTATGGTTGTGTAGGTTTGGGTCGTAGACCTCTCTGAGTTCCTATGGAATCCAAAGCTGCAGTCCTAATAGCCACTTACCTGCACGTAAGTGCCATTGAAATAGGGAGATTTACATCTGAGTAAGCCAGGCTGGTGTAGTGCCTTGAACGTTAGACTAGGACTCTGGAGACCAGGGTTTAAATCTCCACTGAGCCATGGAAATCCACTGGGTGACCTTGGGTAAGTCCCACTCTCTCAGCCTCAGAGGATGGCAATGGCAAACCCTCCTCTGAAAAAAATGGCCAAGAAAACTTTTGAAGTGAGTTACTGTCTCTCGAAAGACCTCACTGAGCTCTCAGGATTGCAGAAGGGTTTGTGGCTTGCTTACCTTATACCCACAAGGGAGTGAGAAAATAAAGTGGATTTGAGAGGGGGGATTTTATCCACTACAGGAGAAAGGAGACCTCTCTCACAGACGTGCGCATGGAGAATTGAGTAATATAAGCATATACAGAGAAAGAGAGAGAGAAATATAATATGTCTATATCTATCGATCATTATAGTCTCCTGAGTCATGAGGACTGAGTAATATCTGCCAAATCTATTTATTGAATGCGGATCTGCAATGTAAACATAGCAGAGGAATTAAAAGAGGGAAAGTTGAGTTTTGTAAGAAGTGAAGTAATATTTCCAGTAATATATATAATATAAAGAAATACAGTAATATATAATATACATTAATATATAATATATCCAGGCCATATTTCTGAGTGCAATAAGCGTGACTGGTGACTTGCTCTGGCACTGGAGGTCCTCCTGGGGAATCCCTTCCTGGACAGGGTGACCAGGCCTCCTCCTTCCCAGGATGTGTCCTACATTCCAATCTTCTTTCCAGGAGAAATTCCAAAACATCCTCCATTCTGAGCATGACTATGAAGCATGAATTTATATGAGTGTTTTTAGCTTTTGGGTGTGTGTGGGTGTGTGTGAAAGAGAGAGATGTCTCCCATATTTGCTGGCAGGTTCTCCATTTGGTGGTGCCTTGCCCTCTTTTGTGGTGAGGGCTTCCATCCAACCTGGCCCTGGCTTCCGGGGTCTCTTCGGGGGTCCCTTCCCCACCCACAGAAAATCCAAGTCCTGGCACAGCCCCACCAAGGCTAGCCCCTTGGTGAAGAGGAGGCTGCTGGGCCTGGCTTGAATGGCAAAAGCAAGGAGAGGCACCCTTCAAACCAGGCCCATCAAACCCAAAGGAGGCTTAGCCAGCAAAGGACCCAAGCACAAGGTCCCTTTCATTTATGGCAAGTGGGAAAATGGGCCAGGGCCAATGAAAACCAATAGGGGTTATGGTTTCAAACTGCATCAGATGCCTTGTGGAAGAAGGCAGACTGCCACTTCCTCTTGCTCTCTGAATGGAAAGGGGAAAAGGGAAAAGTCGGGGGGGGGAGGAATATGAGGCAAAGAGCACAGTCCTCTGGATGGAGGAGGGTTGCGCAGAGGCCAATATATATATGTTGAGTAGCAGTAATATATATATGTATTAGGCCTCAGAAAAAAATTGCCAAGGAACACCCCATGATAGATTCACCTTAGGGTAACCATGTCGGAAATGACTTGAGGGTACACAACAACTATGTATAGAATGTGTGTGTGTGCACATACACATATCACAAAACACTACACCAAGCTGGCTCTAGGAATTTGATATTTCTACAGCCAGTTTGTGGTGTTTTGAATCTAAGGTACCTGGCTTCAAATCCCTACTTAACTAGGGAATGCCCCTCTGTGAGCTTGGGCCCTCTCTCAGCCTCTGAGTAAGGCAGTGGCAGTGGCAAACTCTCTCTCTCTGGTTGGGCAGCAGTAGCAGTGACGAAGGCAGAGGAGGAAGAGGAGGACTGAGGTCTCCTGCTGCTGCTCTGTCGCTGCTGGACCTGCTCCCACTACCCACCAAGGAGAAGAAGAGGAGCAGCATTGCTCCTTCAAGGCACCCATGAGGGCCACGGAGACCTCCTCCTCCCCACCAATGAAGCAATATGATTGACATTTTCTAAAAAAAAAAAAGTGGGACAGATTGATCATAAATGATATTGAGCATGCATTATACAGCGGTGCAAATCAAGTGGGGGAAGACAATTGTGTCAATAAAGGCATGAATTCATGGAATAATGAAATAATACACTTCTATAATGGGAACTACACATTGGCCTGAATCGATTCAGTGACCTGGTGTCAATGCAACTCGCAAAACAGTTTAAATGCAAGTGGGGATGAGCCCACGGTATTCCTCTTTTCCTGTTGCCTTCAACCTTACTAAGTATTGTTGTAATTTCTAGCAAGTCATGTCTTCTCATGTTATGGTCAAAGAACAACAATCTCAGTGTAGTCATCTGGACTTCTAGGGAGAATTCAGACTTGATTTGCTGTAGGACCTATTTATTTGTCTTTTTAGCAGAATGCAATATCTGTAGAACTCTTCTCCAACACCACATCTCAAATGAGTTGATTCACCCCCTATTTGCTTTCTTCACTGTTCGGCTTTCACATCTATATATAGAAATGGTAAAAAGGATGGCATGTACAATCCTAACTTTAGTATTCAGTGATGTAGCTTTGCACTTCATGATGTAGCTTTGCCTAGTCCTTTCATAGCTGGGACTAACCAACAGGATTCCAGACAAATAGTGATAGTGTATATTCCAGGAGAGAGGATCCCAGTCACAAATGGCCTTTGGCAAGCCATTGGAGTTGGCCTGGATTGCCCAATCCAAGGTAAGTTTAAAAATCAAGAACCATAAGAAGGGAGAGAAGAGGTCCTGGATGTGCCCATTAGTTGATAGACCATTAACAGAATAGCAAGCTAAGCAGGACACAAGTCCCCTGCTCAAAGTCTTATCTTCTTTGGTGAGAACTATAATTAAGATCTATAATCCATTTTCTTTGGGGTCAATATATTTTCTCATTTTTGGTGATGCAGGAATGACCACACTGAGAGGCCACAATCTCTTGCTTATGTTACAAGTGGAATGGTCACTAGCGGAACTTCTCATAGACAGGCAGATGAACTATTAATTGATCATAGCATGTTATTATTGTTATTAAGCCTTCCCCAATAAGACAAAAGGATTTGCACAGAAGCAATCTGAAAATACCCAAATGTTGTTGTTGTTGTTGTTGTTTTGTGTGTGTGTTCAAGTCGTTTCTGATTTATGGAGACCATAAGGCAAACCTATCATGGAGTTTTCTCAGCAAGTTTCTTCATAGGGTGTTTGCCATTGCCTCTCTGGGGCTGAGAGAGTATGACTTGCCCAAGATCACACAGTGTGATTACATGTCTGAGCCATACAAAATCCTTGCCTGAAGAGTCATATTCCAACCTCAAATCGCTACATCACATTGGTTCTCACTCAAATCTATATTGAATAAAAAAGAACATGCACAGAGGACATCTAAAGGTTATCAAATGGTTATGAACTGTAAAGTCCTATAAGATCTGGATTATCTGAATGAGTGTGGCCAAGATACTACATTGGAACATTGCTACAATATTTCAGGTCCTCTCCCCCACTACTGCAGCTGTCTACTCTAGGAGGGCCTGTTGCTGCTGCTTCACAAGAAGTAGTAGTTGAACTCAGCTCAGAGGACAGAGTTTACAACTTTTTTCCTCTTCCCCCAGCATTCCAAAGCAGCCATATTTTCATGCTGTATATCACCTCCCCTATCCTCCCCCTTCTCATTGGTAAGAAGGAGAGACAGTGCCTCCTGGAGCTTGACAGATGTTGAAGGGAGACTTGGGGACAGACCATAAGAGCAAGAGAATAACTCCCTAAGCCCCATTCAAAAAGGACATACACATACATAGGCCACATTTATATATAAGCCTCACCAAGAAGATGCCAACCTGTATCTATATGAGTCTGCCTGAGTTTTGAGTTGCTCAGGGATGGCTTTCTCTTGGCCCCACTGCTGCCACTGACAAGTTCAGTGAGAGCACACAAAAGGGTGGCAGCTTCCAGGCTGCAAAACTCTGATCTTTTCCTGGCTTGGGTTAATTGGCAGTGGGGAAGGAGTTGTGCATTGATCACCTATGGCCATCTTCCACAGAAGGACAGATTGGCTGGTAAGTACTGACTCAAGGTACAAAGTATATGTCTAACTGGCAACACTGGAAACATTGCTTCCCCAGTCCTTCCAGCATTCCATTACAGAACCTTCAATCCCCACACACATCACTATCTTTATATTCCTCCTTCAAAATGCTGGTATTCCTAGAAACACCTGAGTCAGAATTTTGTTGTAAAATTTTTGTTTGTTGTTATGTGCCTTCAAGTCAATTCCAACTTATGGCACCCTAAGGTGAACCTATCACAGGGTTTTCTTGGCAAGATTTGTTCATAGAAGGATTTACCTTTGCCTTGCTCTAAGGCTGTGAGAATGTGATTTACCCAATGTCACCCAGGGTGGTTTCCATGGATGAGCAGGGCTTTGAACCCTAAATTCCAGAATTGTAGTCCAGTGCTCAAACCATTACAACACATCTGTATAATTTCACTGGCACAGGTAGTTGTACTTTTTTATTGTGGATGCATTCTGTCCATGGCTGCATAAACAGAGTTCCATACGTGTAACAATTTCAGATAGGCCTAAAGCCTACTACTAGTTCCAACAAGAGAAAGCTGTTGAATCAACTGGATTTACCTATGTGTTGACTCGCCATTCAATAATAGGATTCTAGACATGCAGTTGTGCATTCTTGGATGGTGTGTTGCCATTGCTTTTCAATGTACCACTTGATTCACGGGGATTGCAGAAATCACTGTTGTGAATTCCCCATTGAACAAGTGAACATTAAGCCAAGTACCATGGCACATACATAACTGGTTGTACAATGTTGATGCTCAGTGGAAAGGTGGTATAAGGCAACCACCATGTAACTACATCATGCAAAAACAAATAGTATGTCCAATGTAGGCACTAGAGAGTGCCAGAAATATTGCAAATTGCATCCACTTTTAGGGTTAAGGTTAGTGCTAGGGAATCATGGGAATTGGTTTTTTTTTTTTTTCCTGAGACATTGAGTCTTCTCTGTCAGAGAGCTCTGGTGCCACAATAAAATACAGTTCCCATGATTCCCTAGCACTAATCCTAACCCTAAAAGTGGACTCAATTTGCACTATTTCTGGCAGTCTGCAACCCCCCCCCCTATATTAATAAAATAGGCCACTGCTCAAGAATTAAGATTACTCCTATTCATTAGCCAAAATTATATTAATTGTTACTTATCTATACCAGTTTTTCTTTTCAGTATGTGGAAATATTGAACAGAAGCATACACTTTTTTTTTTTGGAAAAGTGAAAAATATTCTTTCAGTGTTTGGCAGTTTTGTGAAAACTCCCCATGTCATCTTTTTTGAACAAAATCCATTAATGACAGATATAAAACAAACAGAAAGACTTGAAATATTTTTAGGTCACTATTCATGATGAAAGCACATCTGATAATTCATATAAAATGCAATGAACAATCATGAGAATACAACAGTAAATTGCCATAAAACAACTAATGAAAGCACTAAAATCAACAATAAATCCATAGCAGATAGACGATATAGCATTATAGCTCTATCAACAAGATTTAAAGCCATTTCAAACCAACAGCATCATAAAATGACCAGGAAAAAAATAAGTATGGAAAAATAAGTTTAAAAACCTGCTGAAATGCATGAATCAAAAGACTCATTTGTACCCCAATAGATGAAGACTGAACAGTCTTTCTCTCTGTCTCTATCATGTATGTCAACCTGACTAATGTTTCCAGAAGTCATAAGAGAAGGATCTGAGAAGCTATTTTTAACTCCTATGCATATTTATGCAACTGATGAGGGTGCTTCTCAAGTAACTTGGCTCTCAACCATTTAAAGCCTAACATGTTGGAAATCAGATTACTAGAAGGCATTGAAGTTTAGGCCTTTTCGAATTCTCAGACTTTTCAAAAAGTGAAAATCTCTAATCACCCAGATCCTTATTGCTAAGTTTGGAGAAACTGAAGACAAAATTCCAGCACTTAATGGGGGAGGTTTTAGTTCTTAGAATACCAAGACTTTGCCATTTGTAGCTCCGAGCTACATTTCTTCAAAATGAAGACCTGGTTTCTAAAATGAAGGTCAGACATGAGATATCAGATTGAAGATTTTCTTGATTAAGAGCGAAACTTTGAACCAACTTAGTTGTTAGAATGGGTCCTGCTCAAAAATAGAAGTAGTTGATTTGCCAGTTATCTCAGGCTTCAGTTAAAAACTGATGAGAATTTACAATGCTGAGCTTATGTCAAGAACTTGGGTCCTCACCATTATCATGATGTACCAGATGGAGCTGTAAGTTGTTTTAGAGAAATGAAAGAAATTTGGTTTATTTGGGGGCAGAAATTGGGGCTTAGCAATCCATATTTAAAGCTTATAGTTTAATCCTATAAAACATTCAGTTGCTGCTGGATTCAATTAGCAAAGAATGGAAAGAATTGCTTTTGGAATGACACCATTAAGAATTCCCTTCAAGAAATTTGGTTGGAAAATTCTAGGAAAAGTTTAAAAAAAGTTAAAACTTTTTCCAAATTCTTTTAATTGCTGTTCAATATCTATTCCCCAGGTAAAGGATAGTGGTTTATTTTGTAGCATATCCAAAGCTTCTGGGCATGTTAAACATGATATTTCTTGATGGTATATTTGAAGTAATCTTCTTTATAGTGCAGAACTAATAGCATAAGGCTTGAGTCCAGGCTGTCAAACAGACTGAATTTCACATGGATTTATCTGGGCCCTGAGATCCTTAAGAAAGCCTGCTGCCGCACTGCAGAAATAAAGCAGATTGACACCACTTTAGCTACCATGGCTCAATGTTATGAAATTCTGAAATTTGTAGTTTGACAGGGCACTAGAGCTCTCAGATAGGGAAAGCTAAATATCTTACAAAACTAGAAATAGCAGATTTCCAGAGCATTGAGCCATAGAGGTTAAAGTGGTGTCAAACTGCTTTATTTCTGCAGTGTGGCAGCAGCCCTAGTCTCACAGTCTTGACAGTAACAATTGGATTTCAGATAGGGCCTTCTCAGTGGCTGCCTTTAGGTTATGAACTACCTTCCTAAGGAGGCTAAATGTAGTCCTTACAGTCCTCCTGCAGATAGGCAAAGAAGTTTTAATTCTGACATGCTTTTAAGAACTGCGGGTTATGCTTGTTTTAATGGTAGTTATATAGAAAAAAAACTGTTCATTGGCTTTCATTCCTCCTGTATCTTTTCATTTTTTTAAAAAAATATTGTACATTGTTTAATCCCCTGTTATGTTTAGATTTTTTATGCTTTAGGTACATTTTTAAAAAACTGTAAGCCTCCTTGAGTCCCAGTTTTTAGGGAAAGGTGTGGTATAAATAAGATTAATAACAACAGCCATGACTACAACAACATAGGCTGCATCTGCACTGTAGAAATAATGTGGTTTGACACTGCTTTAACTGCCATGGCTCAAGGCTATGGAATTCTGGGGATTGTAGTTTGGTGAGATATTTAATCTTCTCAGTCAGAGAGCTCTGGTGCCACAACAAACTACAAATCACAGAAATCCATAGGATGGAGCCATGGCAGTTAAAGCAATCTCAAACTGCTTTATTTCTGCAGTGCAGATGCAATCACCGTTTCAATTTGTTATTTAGAACCCCAAGTAATCTTTGTGAAATTCTTTTCTTTCTTTTTAGGAATACTATATCTCCTTCTTTGAGACATGCTCTCCTCATGAAACTTTTTTTCCTTTATGTTTGTAGCCACTGTTTTGGTAAGCAACCACTCCAGAGATGTCCATTCTCATTGATCTGGACTTATAACCCATTGAAAAGATATAGTACTGATCCCTGAGCAATGCATGACCTCTAGGTTAAAGATGTATGCATGCTTTGCTTTAAAACCTCTTGGAAAACAATCCTTCTCATAACTGGTCCTCAAATTATTTGAAACTATGACCCAATATGATCTGAGAATGGCAGCCACCCATAATAAAGAACCCAAAGCTCTCCAGTTGCTTTTTTAAAATATAACTCACATAATTCCAGACTTTGGTAAAGTTAATCTTTGGACCAAAATTTCCAGAATCCCTCATCCAACAGGGTCTGTTGCCATGCTGGAGAGATTTGGGAGATTTCTGTCTAGAAATTAACTTTCCCAATTTCTGCTAATTTCTGATCATTGTCCATGCTGGTTATCCAATAAAAGGTTCCCTAGTTTTGCAATCCTTCTCAAAATGGTGAATCTTGACACGAGAATGACTGGGAGGAAGGAGGAAGTTGAGTAAGTGAATACACAGATCCTCAGGAAAACATTTGCAAGTTTCAGAGCATCAAATGAATTAAGCCTTGCAAATTTAGAACAAGCTACTCTTCTACTAAGAGCCAGCCTAGTGTAGTGGTTTGGGCACTGGACTATGACTCTGGAGACCAGGGTTCGAATCCCAGCTTGGCCATGTAAACCCACTGGGTGACCTTGGGCAAATCACACCTTCTCAGCCTCAGAGGATTGCAATGGCAAGACCCCTCTGAAGAAACTTGCCAAGAAACCTGCATGATAGTTTCATTTTAGGGTCACCATCAGTTGGAAATGACTTGAAGGGGCACAACAACAATAGCAAACTCTTCCACAAGCTGAATTGGAGATTTGCATGCACTCCTTTCCTTCTTCCTGGAGCTGAATCCACCAAAACTAATGAACTTACACTTTTGTCACCCATCTGTAGATAACCCTTGAAACATGGAGACTCAGGATCAGGACCAGAGATCTGACAACCCTCCTTCCCACACAGTCCAAAAGTAGCAAAATGCCCCTACCTGTATTGTTAACTTAGAAGTAGTGCGGGTTATTTCAGTCCAGGCCTACACACACAATATATGCATGTTCAGTTGAAATCCAGTATGTGCAATGTGACCCATGCACTGATGTTCAGAAGATTTTGATATCAATTCCTGCCCGGAGATACCAATTGTTTCAGAATTATGTAACAGGTATGGGGGCCATTAAAGACAATGATTTCCCACCTTTCTCTTGTTAGGAATTTGAAAACCACTTGCAGTTTGGGCTGCTTCTGTCTATTTGGCCCCAACTGTGGCTTCAATTGTATGCTTGCAGTATAAAGCTTTTTGAAAACCTTGTTTCCAGTAATATGAGCTGACCACAGAATATAACTATGAAGTCCTTTTATTGACCACGCTAAGTAAAGCGGCATCATTTGCCAATATGTTTTCTCCTCTCTCTGTATAGATTTCAGATTGCCCTCATAATCTCTTGCACTAAAACCTACATTTTCTTATGTCAATTTTCTTGTCCTACATACAGCTCCTAGTGTGAAGAGGTTCAGTACTTAATGTCTAGTTGTAGGATGTGTAAAATAAGAGACAGAAGAAGATAAGGTACAAAAGGCACTGTGACCTTGACAGATCTTTCTATTATTAGGAAGTATTTCCCACAGTAAAAAAGATTTAAGGGTGAGAGAAACTTGTATTTCCTATTATTCTTTTTTATATCCTGTATATCTTATATTGCTAGCTTTTGTCTTCTTGGATAGGCTTTTTTATAACAGTATCTTCCCTTAAGGTTTCCCCCACTCTTCCTTCCATGAAATAGCAAAAAGGAAATGTTTTCCTTGTATCTGAAGCCTTGGGAACAAAACTGCACTTGACAGAGTTGATCCTTGAGTTGTTTCCTTTGCCCCAATGTTTTCCTTTTCTCCCGTTGAACAAAACTGAGTGGAACAAGTTGAATCAGGGCCACTGGCCAAGAGGAGGTGGCTTCACCCTTTCCCTGCCATCCCTCCTCTAACTTAATGAGACATTTTTGCAGAAGCTTTTATTACTTGCTGAGGGATGGATAGAGAAAGATGCAATATGAGTGGTTCCAGATCTTTATAGTTCTGGGGATGCTTTGGAGCAGGGTGACACAAAGGGGTGACAAGTCCATTCTTTTCTTTTGCCACCTTTCAGTTGCTTCTGCTACTTCTCTAAAATGGACTGCTTTTATTGGTATTATTCACTTTTTCTGTGTGGTTCTCCTCCACCCACCCCATGTAGAGATATACATTTATATCCCTCTTTGTTGGCCTTTGAAAGAAGCTTACAAGCTTTTCTTATTTTTCTCAAATCTGCTTTACGTGTGACTGTGGTATTGCACTTTATGAACAGTTTAATCTATTGCTCTTATTTCATTGCTATTTCATGTCATTACTTTTTGCTATTTTCTTGATTCACTTTCTTGGTCTGTAATTCTGTTGGCACACTACACCAGCAGTTGCATTTTTTCCCTGGGTTGTGCCATGGTGGTGAGAAACAGCAGACAAATACAGCATACTCTGAATTCAGCAGACAAATTCAGCCATGTCTATATGGGGCCAGAATATCTGGGAGCAAGCCAGAGTATTCTGGCCCCAAAGCTACCCCATACTTCCCCATTAAGTGGACACTTCAGAGCAGGGGTAGGCAACCTAAGGCCCAGGGGCTGGATGCAGCCCCCGGAGGCCTTTGGTCTGGCCCCAGGCTGGTCCTGATGCCGCTGCACCCCCCGCCACCACCATCGCCTGCCATGATGATATTGATTGTTGTTGTTATTACTTGTTTTTGGGGTTTTCTTGGCAAAATCTTCACATGGGTTTTGCCATGGCTTTTCTGGGGCTGGGAGAGTGTGCATGCATATTTTTTTATATTTATTTATTTATTTATTTATTTATATTTTTGTGCTTTGGCCTCCCAATTGTCTGAGGGACAGCAACCCAGCCCCCGGCTCAAAAAGGTTGCTTACCCCTGCTCCAGAGCAATGCCAGAGAGCTGTTTATACATGTGTTACATTGTACCACCCACCACTCCCAGTGCGAATCGCTCCTTCTGAGGCTGAAAATGAGGTAACCAGCATTGATCACATTGCTAGGTGCCTTGTTCAGACCTCAGAGGTAGTAACTTGTGCCAGCGGCAGCAGCAACAAGTGGTGCAGCAGCTGCCCACCATTGCTTTGGAGGCCTCTAGATTTTCTGGGAAGATCTGGAGCAAAATGTGAGTTTTTAAAATCCATTTTAAGGGTGATATAACATGGGTTTGGTGCTGAACTGGCCTTATGTCATCAGGATAGTTTACACAGAATTAGGGATTTGGCCCTATGTCATCTGGAATGATCGTCACGAAGACAGGAGGGGAAAATGTTATTTGACCTCTGCAGACACAGCCAAAGCAGCCTATTTCTTCAGATGCCTTACTTTCTTCAAGCTGTTACATCCATGGCATTTCCCCCCCTGCGACCACTTGCTACATTGGTAGTAATCAAACAACATAATTCTGGCCTTGGAATCCATCTTTATGTCAGCATGGAGCACCCACAGGATTCCAGACTTGGAATATAATTATGTTTAATAATAATAATAATAATAAAATTTATTTGTATCCCGCTTATTGCCAGACAATCCAAGCGGCTTACAATAAAACCTGTATAACATATCCCCAAAAAAGGGAGGGGAGAAAAAAAAAACACCCCCTAATCAAACCTCAACTGCATTCCTTATCCATCAACAACTGATGGGGCCACGAGAGGAATGCAGGAGTCAAGGAACCCAAGGATGGGGTGATTAGTCTGGGAAGGCCTGCCGAAAGAGATCTGTCTTGACAGCTTTTTTAAAGCTGTCCAGTGATGTCAACTGACGGATCTCGTCCAGCAGGCCATTCCAGAGTTTGGGGGCGACAACAGAAGAAACCCTCTGGGAGGTCGCCACAAGCCTAGATTTTTGAGGCTGCAGCAAATTCCTCCCAGAGGACCGGAGAGTGCAGGGAGGATTGTATGGAAGGAGGCGATCCTTGAGATAGCTTGGACAAAAGCCATTTAGGGCTTTAAAGGTAATAACCAACACCCGGAAGCTGATAGGTTTACCATTTGCTATGTCAGCCACCTTGAATAGTGGTGAGTAGGATACATGGCAGGATAAAAAGCTATAAGAATCACAGAATCATAGAGTTCAGAGGGATACAAGAGACATTAAATCCAAGCCCTTGCCATTCAGAAATACACTGTACAGATGATCATCTATCTTCTATTTAAAGACCTTCAATGAAAGAGAGTTCACTACTTTCCAAAGCAGTTGATTCCTCAGTTGAACAGCTCTTACTGTCAGAAAGGTAAAGCAGTAACAACCATCACAACAACAGGAAGGGCTTGTAGTAGCTCAGTAGCAGAGAACATACTTTACATTCAATATGTCCCATGTTCAATCCTTGGTATCTCCAGTTAGATAGGATGAACTACATGGATTTAGGCAGGAAAGTAGTTACTCAGTATTTTCCTGAATACATATCTTCCTGAATATATCTTCTGTATTGTTTATTTCATGAGTCAGCATGGTGTAGTGGTCTGAGCATTGGACTATGGCTCTGGAGAGCAGGGTTTGAATCCCTGCTCAGCTATGGAAATCTACCAGGTGACCTTGGGCAAATCACACTCTCTGAGCTTCAGAGGAAGGCAAGTTCTCTGAACAATCCTCTGAATAAATCTTGCCAAGAAAGTGTCACCATAAGTCGAAAACAACTTGAAAGTTCACAACAACATTGTCCATTTCTTTGGTTCTCTTATGTATTTGAATCTTTGTTCTGAAATCTGTTTCATCCTTTTAATTTTTGTAAACCTCTTTATATTTTTATGAGAAAACAGAGTTTAAAAACTCTTATTGTTATTGATATTGTTACAGAAATGCAACCACACCCATTGACCTTAACACTGATGCCAGCATATTTTCCCATCTTACTCCTGAAGGCCACTCATGGAATGGAACATCTCTATGAGCATACAGCCCATGTAGGTCCAGACTTTTCATGACAGTAGCTTAAAAAACCCAGATCACATGAGACTCCCGCTGAGTGGGCAATGTATGCATAGCCCAAAAAAGTCAATTTTTGGAATAAGCTCCCAGTATCCCATTGTCAGCAAGTCTACTTTTCCAAGCTGTTGACCTAAATCCTAGGGTAGAGCTGTATAATCAGTTGGATTTGCCTATGTGAAGCTTCAGTATTCAACAATTGATTCAGTGGGTCTACACTAGATGGGACTAAATGATATGATTCCAGCCATGATTGGATAATGTCCTTGGTAAAATGTCAACACCACCCAACTTTTCTTATGTATAGTAGTCAGCCTTGGATCTTATTTTGGGTGAAAGGAAGAATATAAGTGCAATAAATAAATAAATATGAACCTCTGGATGTTGTTGGACTGCAGGTCACAGGAGACCAAACCAACAGAGCTTAACTGGGAGGCATGCAGAAGACTGGGAATTACAATGACTCCTGTGTTGTGCTCTAGATCTACTGGCTGATCTACTCAATGTGTCTATAATATGACAGGTGGAATTCTGTTCTTCTGCCCAAACACACATGTTGTGCATATTGTATGGTAGAGCTGTGAATAGTCAGACTATTTGGGAAAAGAGAGGAGTATCTCCTTCTCCCTTACATCATAATTTCCAGTTGCCACTTAACTGGACCCAAGTGCAGAGTAATCCTGTGGAGAAGAAAGAAGAGATAGGAAGGATGCTGCTTCTTGTTCTTGACTGGAAAAGGTTTCATTTAATGAGAGAATCTCTTGAAAGTCTGCTGCTGCTAATGTTATCATAGGCACTGAGAGCTTAACTGGGAGGCATGGCTTGAGCCATTGTTGACCCAGCCAAACACTTAAACTTCCATGGAAACAGATGAACTTGATGAATTTCCTTTTCAGCTCCACTTGCCTTTGCTACATCTTCATTTGAGGACTACTATTCCTCATGGATTAATTATAAATAGTTATCTACTGATATCTACAGTAATACATATTGCTACCAAGCATGCACCAGTGAGTTCTGTAATGGCTTGTGTATACACTTGAAGTGTTTAACAACATGCTCATTGATAAATCTCACCCTATACGTTTCTGAGCTTGCTCTTAGATTTAATGATGCAATGGGACAGATATAAGGCAAATGGGAAATAATGGATTCACATTGAATATGTGCACAATAAGATTAAAACCCAGCCTGAAAGCAGGCACATACATTTTTTAGTTAAGTAGGATTTTTTATTATTATTATTATTATCCATTTTCATATTCCTTGCCTTAATTCATTTCTCAGGAACTACAGTATAGTCACCTTTTCTGCTCGGTACCAAAAGAATAAAAACTTAAATCCACCTCTTTATATTTCTGCTGACACTCTTGAGAACATAATAGAAATCTCTTTCAACTTTACAGGGCTTAGAAAACCTTCTTTCCTCCCTACCTTCTGTAGAGGAAGGATTTGCACACTACATATGGTACCTTCCTTCCATGAATCCCTTTAGATTTCTTGTTGCCATGCCAACTGCAGTGCTCCCTCCCTGTTCCCCAAAGCACTTGACATCTCATAGTTTTCCCTATACAAATGAGTTTGAAAGTGGTTGATGGGTTATCCCTGTGTTGCCCCCTGATTAAGTCTCAGCTTCCAAGTCAAGTCATCCTGGTGGACAAGTAAGTAAAAGTTAACTCAGTACACTTGTTCATCCACGTTTGCAGCTTTGACTTTTGAGGATGTGATTATTCATGGATTTTATTAATGTGTTCTCTCTAGGAATATCTGGGTCCTCCGGCACAATTCTATGGTCAGCTTTAACCAAAAGTTGCATTGAAGGCCCTAGAGATTCCTAAAGAGAACACTCCACTAGGCATTTGTAGCTCCTCCAGCGGAATTCTATGGTCAATGTCTGGCAAATAGTGACCACAGAGTTGCACTGGAAGACCTAGAGATTCCTAGAGAGGTGTTCTCTCAGGGTAAAACATACCGTATTTTTCGGCATATAAGATGCATTTTTTCTTCCCCAAA
>CM034701.1:384465067-384486808 GCA_020142125.1 Phrynosoma platyrhinos
GGGTCCTGTGCTCCTAAACCTAGTGAATGTGGAGGGACAAGTGTACTCATTTCCCTGCATTAAAAGATGATACCACTATCATTCTGTTCTTTGGTACTCTTTCACACCACTGGTCAGGCAGTGGTACTAAAACTACCATCCCAGCAAGAATCTCATGACACAAAGTTCCAAGTGGCCCAAGTGTTCTTCTTCTTCTTCTTCTTCTTCTTCTTCTTCTTCTTCTTCTTCTTCTTCTTCTTCTTCTTCTTGTTAACTGCCATCAAGTCAGCTTGAATGAGAGACTTCCAGGTCACCCTGTCATCAACAGCCCTGCTCACGTTGTCCAGACTCAGGGCCACAGCTTCCATGATTGAGTCTAATCATTTGGAATGTGGTCTTTCTCTTTTCCTACTTCTGATAGGCATATATAATTGAAAGAACCTGATCATCCTTTGTGTTTTCATGTATCCCTCTTGACTCTGAGATTTTCTTCTTCTTCCCACCTATCTACTTGCCTTCACTGGATTCCAGCCTTAGTTGGTCTCCTGACCAGCTGGTCCAGAAGTCCCTTCATTAACATCTTTCTTGTCTTTCTCATATCACCATTTTAAACCAGATACCTCTGTTCATTTATCCTCCAGCAGAGAGCAAGCAAAGTCACTTTGTTGATAACATAAACAGTTCCAGAATCACACAAATAACACAGCCAAGGGCTTCGCTGGCTGCAGAATTTTGGGAACTGAAATCCAAACAGTAACTTTTCAATGCTTTCCTCCACCTCCATACCTCAGTGCAAAGGTGGCTGGAAGAGAATTACTTGTTATAGTCCATTCCTTGCTTTCTAGCTGTGTGGATTGTAGTACAGCACAGTACAAGCAGGGATAATATGGAGTTTGAGTTCAGAGTCAACCTCCCTTCATGTCTATTTCACAGGTTCATTCTGCATTGAGTTTTAGCTAACCTTTTCCATAGTTCTGAGCTGGTCTTATTCAAATACTGATCCCAGGAATGCTGTGAGGAAAGGAAGGAAGAGACTTTAAAAAATGTTAACTGGTTTGTGTTATTTTACTTTTCTTAATAAAAGGCCAGTGGAGGTGCTTCCACAATAGACTGGCTCTGATCCTTTTGTCCAGCATAACTACGCGGGCATAGGGGCAGGACAGCAAGTGTAATGGCATGACAACATAGTCAAATGGATATGGCTCCAGTGATTAAGGGAGAGGTGAATAGCAGCAAAAGCTGTCTCTGTCAGAAGAGAGTTCCCTAGAATCTCAGGGGTCATTCAGATGTCTTCTTTTTTTTAGTGCACCTATGTGAATAATCTCACTCACACATTCCAGGTTTGTTGTTCATGCTATGCAACTGCATCTATCTGCATCTCCTTGGGTTCAGTTGCTCACACATGCCAGCACTTGAATAATGATCTGGATGTATTCAAAACACATTCAAGGCATGCAGAGTTTTATCTTGGTTTATCCCAGGTCTATTCGCATTGGTTATTCACACAATCAACAATACAAATCTTTTAGGAAAAATCAGAGAAACCCCCCAACATTGATTATCCAGGGTAAAGTGGGGGTTTTGGCACACCCTCCGGATGCATTCAAAATGCATGTGAGCAACAAAGATTCATCCCAGATTTTTCCTGGATTATTTTCACCATCTGAATAACCTCTAAGAAACTGGCATGGCAGCTTTCACTGACAACACAGACAACTTTCTCTGCTGTCTCCCCACTTTTACAATGCAACATTGCAAAAAAGTATCTTACTCTGAGGCCATGTTTGCACTGAGCAGGAAACTCTGGGACAGCCCTGAGTATCTTGGCCCCTGCCCCAACCTCCCCACATTATCTAGCCCTCCATTCTCACACTGCCATGGCTGTCTGCATGGGAGTCCCACCGAGCCAGCCGATGTG
The DNA here is from genome assembly GCA_020142125.1 of Phrynosoma platyrhinos. NCBI lineage: Eukaryota > Metazoa > Chordata > Lepidosauria > Squamata > Phrynosomatidae > Phrynosoma > Phrynosoma platyrhinos. The sequence goes on from CM034701.1 coordinate 384,466,965, forward strand.
CCATTGCCACCATCGATTGCTTGCTCTTGAGATCAGAACAGGGCACCCAGAGACAGTCCCATGGGTGGACACCACATTCTGACTTCTGAATGAGCCACCCATGGCTTGGCAGGATGCCTGTGCAGATAGCTGCTGTGGAGTAGGAACAGAGGGCTCCAGGTCTTCCTGGAAGTAACAGCATTGTTATTTTAGTTCATTTTAAGGATATTTTACTCCAGTTCTGGTGCAGAAAATGCTGGACTTCATCCAGACTCCTCACACCAGAACTGGGTTTGGGACGTACATTGTCCCAACAGGACAACGCCAGAAAGTAGATGGGAAGTGGGCATTTTGGCCCATGCAGACAAATCCTAAGTCTTGGTAGGCAACTATGAAGAGACCAGAGGCTGCAGTGCCCCCCACCCCATCCCAGGTGGGATTAGAGGGCCACATTCCTCTCTGCATCTGTTCTGAAATATATATATAATTTTTAATCTCCTCCCATACTTCCTAGTGCCCTCTAGGGAGCACAGGGGACATTTGGCATGTTGTTTGAAAATGACCTGTTTTAAATAGCTTTTTAAAATCTTTCTTTGAATTGCATTTTATTCTTTTAATGTGAGGCTTGAATTGTTTTAACATTGTGAGTAGTTTAATTCTGTTTTAATGTTAGCTTTTTGCATGTTTTTAATTGTAAGATTCTTTTAAATTGTGAGCCGCTTTGAGTCCCAATTTGTAGGAGGAAAGCAGAACAACAACAACAACCACATTCTTGACTAAGCCGGGGGAGGCCATTTTTTAACAACAGGTTCAATATATTATTGAACACTACCTGTTTTTTTAAAAAGGTTTCTCTTGGATCTTAACTGGTATAGGGAGGCAAAAATGTGGCAAAACTACATACATACAGAGGATATTTGAGGACATATTGGTGACAAAAAGGAGGAGGAACATTTTTCTCCCCCAGTTTGTTTGAGTCTTGGCTCTGCATGTAGCCTATGGGACAGATTTTTTCCCCACCCATGCCCTAAGCATAACAGATTGGAATATCAGCATGAAGCAAAAGATATGCACCCACCAAGAACAATCTAGCAACAGTGCTGATGTTTTAAAAGAACCAAGAAAGCTAGTTTTTCTTTCAGTTTTATTTGACTTAGAATATTAGGATTGAAAATAAGTTATTTAGAATTTGTGGCATCCCTAAAGCAAACCTATCATGGGATTTTCTTTAGAAGATTTCTTCAGAGGGCATTTGCCCAAGGTCACCCAATGGGTTTCCATGGCCGAGCATGACCCTAGCCACCATAGTGTCGTGGTTACACTATGGTGGCTATTCAAATTGACTGTATTTTCTTTTTTTTAAAAAAAAATGCATCTTATTTATGGCATGTTATCCTATTCATGATGCACTGGCTCATTGGTTAAGATGCTGACTCTGATGACTCTGATGACTCTGATGATTGCAAGATCAGCAAGTCGGCAGTTCGAGACCCAAGTGCCATGTGATGGGGTAATCTCCCATCACTAGTTCCAGGTCCTGCCAACCTAGCAATTCAAAAGCATGTTAAACTGCAAGTAGATAAATAGGTATCACTTCAGTGGGAAGGCAGCAGCATTCTATGCAGTCATGCTGGCCACATAACCAAGAGCGTAGTCTTTGACTGGCCACATAACCAAGAGCGTAGCTCTTTGGCTTATTAACAGAGATGAGCACCACCCCCTACAGTCAGACATGACTTCACAACCTTGTCAAAGGGGAAACCTTTACCTTTACTTTTATCACCTTATTCATAAAAGCAGGTATAGAACTTTCAGTTTCCTGTGGCTAGAAAGGAATCACAAGGGGCAGATCTTCCCACCGATTTTGAATTATGCTCAAATCAATGCAGAAAAATAAAAATGCTGCCTTTAAAATATGCTAAATATTCATTGGAGATTGGGGGATATACAAAAATGTATAGACAAAATATGAATTTAAGGAAAAACCATGTCCCAAAATTTGGGCCTATAATAATCTGCACAAAATTTCACAACTTGATATGAAGATGGGGAGACATGGATGGGAAGAATAGACAGCTTGGACTTGGGAAATACGGTAGAATTGAGCCTGGGAAAAATTCACATCCCCTCTTTCTTTCTTTCTTTCTTTCTTTCTTTGATTTCTGTCACAATGTTTTCCCCAAAATGGAACTCAAAATAGCCTATCATAAAACATAAAACAATATAGCTAAAAGTATCATATGATACAAAACAGCCAGCATGGGTAGTGGTTTGAGTGTTTGACTAGGACTCTAGGAGACCATGGTTCAAATCTCTGCTCATCCATAGAGACCCACAGGTGACCTTGGGCATGTCACGCTCTCTCAGCCTCAGAGAAAGGCAATGGCAAACCCCCTCCAAACAAATCTTTCACATAGAACCCAGTGATAAGTCAGAAATGATTTGAAGGCACACAGAAACTTTTTTTTTAAATTAAAACCAGCCCAATTAAAATATTAATTTATAACAATGAAAAACACAGAGAATGCACACGTCACATAAAAAAAAAAAAACCAGCACACCTACAGTGCATCCATCTACTTCAATTAGTTTAAGACAGGGGTAGGCAACCTTTTTGAGCCGGGGGCCGGGTTGCTGTCCCTCAGACAACTGGGGGGGCCGAAGCACCATAAATAAATAAATAAATAAATAATGAAACATTTTAAAAAATTAAAAAAATATGCATGCACACTCTCTCAGCCCCAGAAAAGCCATGGCAACCCCCCTGTGGAGATTTTGCCAAGAAAACCCCAAGAACAAGTAATAACAACAATAATCAATATCATCATGGAGGGCGGTGGCGGCGGCGGCAGGACCGGCCTGGGGCCGGTCTAAAGGCCTTGGGGGGGCCGCATCCGGCCCCTGGGCCTTAGGTTGCCTACCCCTGGTTTAAGACTATAAGATTGTTAGAATAAGAACGTCTTTGCCTGCTTTGGAAAAGATACCACAGAGAGCCCAACTGAGCCTTCCTTAACATAAGAGCAGTGTTACCCCAGGATCCAGTCCCCAGTCACCCCTCTTCAATCTCTAATATCAAATTAATATCAAAAAAGGAAGTTGCAGATGAGTAGCCACAAGGGGGCTCCCCAGCACAGAAAACAAGTTATATATTAGGACATCTGGATGGCTCAACATGGGAGAAGTCAAAGGCACTCAGCAAGATCACTCTGGATTAAAATCAGCATAGTCCCTTCACTGAGGAGAGTGATGGTGGATAGCTGGACTTGGAAATTGTCTGCATACACATGACAAAGGGAATTTCCTTCTGGAAACTGGGCTTTTTTTGTTTGAGGGCATTAACACTGATTGTCCAGTCATTCCTGCATATCGCACCCCATTCTTCTCCCCTGGGAAGGCCATTTAGCTCCTGAAATGCTCTTGGAAAAACCATTTAATTCCTGAAACACTGCCATCAGGACCCATTTCTTGCTATAAATACATGTGCCTAGACCAGGGGTAGGCAACCTTTCCCTTTTAAGGGCCAAGGGACTTCAGCTCCCAGAAGCCTCAGCCATGTTGGCCAATAGTCCTATGTTGGCCAATAGCTCCTGGGATTCTGGGAGATGAAGTCCCTCGGCCCTTAAAAGGGAAAGGTTGCCTACCCCTGGCCTAGACAATAGCACATTGGTCAAGTTTGAAGCCAGACAGAACTTCTGTTTGATTTCAGCTTGACACCTCAGTAGCCAACCACCCATGTAATACAGGCAACTACTGAGCCATCTTCATTCTGGTAAACCCACAATTGGAGCTACACTTCAGGATCAGTACCTTTTAGACACCCTGCAACTCGCTCTTACCTACTAGCTTTGCATTGTTGGTTCTTGCATGTGAGAATGACAGAGTGTGCTTGTGAGTGTGGATTCCTTTTTTTAAAAATAAACTAAATTGATTTAGAACCTGCCTCTGGAGTTCCCTCAGTTTGGAATTCATATATATAGGCCTAGATTCATGCTTTATGTTACCAAAGCCTTCTCGCTGCTTTCTATTCAGCTAAAGTAATTTCACCCACAAATTGTAAAACTTGAGCAGGTTCATATGAGGATATATGGCCTTTCAGATAATATGGACATAATGTTGAGTGATAGTGTTGCTTACATGACCAGAGGTGAAGTGAGGCCAATAGACATGGGTTGTTTGTTTATTTTTGTTGTTTCTATTTTTTGCAAAAATGAAGATGCCTGTTGTTGTTATCGTTTTCTTACTTTAAAGTTTGGAAATCCTTGGAAAGTGGCAGTGATATGCTTTCCAATATTTCACAGATAAAAGTGAGACATGTGTCACCGAGAAACATCAATGTGTGGTCAGGATGGCAATGAAGAGGCACAGAAAGCTAGGAGAGGCCGCAGCAGTTTACTTTTGCCAAAGCCTACTGGGTAGGGCAAGATTCCACTTCTGCCACTCATCTCCGCACTACTGAGTTAACTGAGTGAAAACGTTTGTGCTTTGTTTTCAGTCTGCTGCCATTAAAGGAAGCAATAGACAAAAGAGAAAAGTGGGGGGAAGTGAGAAAAACTGGGACATTTTAAGTGTGGTTGAAAAAATGGGATGACAGAGGATTAGGACTGTCCTTGCCAAATTGGGACAGTTGGAGGGTATGCTATTCATCTAATAGTTTCTTGATTTCAAAAGAAAGTGTTATAAAAGTGGTTTCATGGTTACAAGAAGTGTAATTTTGACAGTAATGCATGTTTATGTAAACCCTTTTTATGTCATAGAATTTATGATTCTATGAAACCAGCAAACAAATCCTGTCTTATAACTAGTTGCATCCTCACTGACCTTCCCTAGCTCTCAACCATCGCTGCTGCAGTCTCAGGACAGGTTGTTCTGACATTCTTTGAGCATTGCTTCATCACGGCAGCCAAAACTAATCACAAGAATATTACCCAATGACAGGTGCATTTATTCTGTCAATTAAATCAGATGGTGAAATCGAAATGTGCCCCAAATCTCCCTTGTTTGCATTATCCATATTGGCATTTCTTGGCTGTAGTTCCCAGCTAGTTGGAAGTCATCCAGGCCCTGCGGTGTCACTTTGCAAAATTGTGCCAGCAAGTTTCCCTGGGCTTCAGCAGCCCCTACAAGGAGACCAGACAAGTGAGTGGAGGAGAGATGTGTGCTGCTAAGATGGATCAAAAGGAGATGAAGAAGGGGAGAAGGATCGGATTGCCTCTTGCTTTGGTTTGGCTGGTTTTAAAGAATACAGGAAAGTGTAGCTGCCAAAACAAGAGAGGCATAATCAAGAGGGAAGATTTTACATCATTGTGCCCACTGCACTATGTACGTATGAGATGCAAAATGCACAACCCTGTCCTCGTTATAAGGCTCTTTTGTAGGAGAGAGTTTCTCAGATGTAAAATTAAAAAAGAGGCTCTGATTATAATTATTCACTCCATCTGCTTCCCCCAGTTTTAATTATGAAGAATGAACAGGGCATGAGGGTAGGGAAGTGTCATGAACCAATTGCAACCAGCGACTCCAAAGAGGCATCTTTGTGAGTGATGCTGACGGCTAATTAATATGTGTGGGAGGGCTCAGCACCAGACAGGCAAGAATATATATATATATATATATATATATATATATATATATATTCACTTTGAAACAGTAATTTAGGTGTGGGAGAACGATTTGACACACAGTTGACCCTCCATATCCACAGATTCTGCATCCGCGGATTCAACCTTTCACAGCCTGAAATATTTGTTTTAAATAATAAATTCCAAAAAGCAAGCCTTGATTTTGCCATTTTATATAAGAGACACTATTTTGCTATTTTGTATAACGGGACTTGAGCATCCACAGATTTTGGGATCCACAGGGAGACATGGAACCAAATCCAAGTGGATATCAAAGGCCCATTGTAGTACTCAATTTGCATTGAAATTTGTTTGATGGGGTTAAGGCAGTTTTGTCCTGTTTTTCAATACGTTCCTGCGGCTCTCTTCAGCAGTGATTTCAGTTGCTTCTGCACTGCAGAAATAATGCAGTTTAATACTTCTTTAACTGTCATGGCTCAATGCTATGGAAATATGGGATTTGGGATTTGTTGTGGCCCCAAAGCTCTCTGACAGAGAAGGCTAAATATTTCACAAAACTACAAATCCTAGAATTCCATAATATTGCGCCATGGCAGTTAAAGCAGTGTCAAACTGCATTATTTCTTCAGTGCAGATGCAGCATTTTTCACATCCAGCAATCACACTTGTCCAATCAAGTAGTGCAGTATACAGACCTTTGACATATTCTTGCCTATGGTTTGAATGTTGTAATAGAAAGTGGAATATTGCTCTGAGTTACCACACTGACAAGCCCTCCCTCCTGACCATAATGGAAACATCGTTTTGGACACACAATCAAAGAGACAGAGCATGCATTTGTGTTCACAAGGTTATGGAGCAGTCTCACAACAGGGCCGTATAGTAAATTGTGACCAAATGTACAACCAAACGTGAGAATATTCACAGTCTGGAACTTATTCTGCACAAAGTATGTACATTATTTTAGCAGAAAATGTGTGGGAAATGCTGTTTTCTGTGTTTAAAAAATGCTATTCTCAGTGGGGCAGAAATGTGCAGATTTCACTGAGAATAAGACCCCAACTACAGTATTTTCTGCATGAAACACAGCATATTCTGCACAGAAAATAACATTTCTGTGTAGAAATATTATTTTCTATGCAGAAAAAAAAAATCTGTTTCCTGCACAGAAGATGCTGTTGCTCTGTGTTCAAAAGATGTGAATTTTGTACATAATAAAGCCCAAATTGAGGCTTGTGAATTTTCTCACAGTGGGAGGGAAAGTGCTAAAATTACTCATCGCTTCCTCAGAGAACAAAATTAGCAAAGAAGTACATCTGTATTGAGAGCGTTGAATAAATCATCACAGGGGGAGTTTGCCTTATAACAAAAGGTTTGAAACAGCTGGATCTACCTCCATAGAAAATCCTTCCATTCAGGATGGATACAGGGCCAACTCTCCCATTAGGCAGAGTAAAACAACTGCCTAGTAGTTTCTTCTGGATTATCTGGCTTTTCCTTTTTTGCTGGGGAGTTTATCCTATGATTCCTAACTTAGCCTGCTGCTATCAGGCATAGGAGATTATCACATGCAGCTTTTAAACTGCAATTGTACAGTCGGCCCTCTATATCCATGGATTTTTTTATCCATAGAATCAATCATCCATGGTTTGGAAATTCTCTCTCTCATATATATATATATATATATTCCATCCTTGATTTTGTCATTTTGTATACTGGAAACCATTTTACTATGCCATTGTATTTAATGGAACCTGAGCACCCAGATTTTGGTATCCCAGAGGGTCCTGAAATCAAACCCTTGCAGATACTCTGTAGCTGTAAAATAGTACCTTTGGTGATACTTATAACACAATGTTGCCTTTGAGCTCTAGCTACTATGGGCCAATGCAGACAGCCCGTAAGGGGCAGCTCTGTGCCACCCCTAGGAGAACCAGATTGGGGTTGCGGCAACCACACACTACAGCCCCGATTCTCCTTTTTGGCACTTCAAAAAGAGTGGGCAAATGTGTGTGCACACAGCGCCAATGGGAAGGCTTGATGCCACGCGTGTGTGGTTGGGTGTGCAGCATGATGGTGGCCTGCCCCAACTCCACCCCCAGGCTGGCCCTTTAGGCCAGTGTGCATCAGCCCTATGTCTTCCAAATGTGGTTAGGGCATTCCTTTTTATTGATGGGGGAAAGCCATCAATAAGCTCCCAATCATGCTGCAGTCCCATTAGTCCTCAAATGCAAAATGTCACTGCTGTGGCAGCTGTAATATTGGCAGTCAAGCAGTGTCAATCTCCTCTTCTTCCCTTGTTCCCCCTTCCTCTATTCCCCCAAATTTATTTCCTTAATTTTTCCCCTATTTCTTTTCTTTTTAATACAGTTAAATTGCATTAGGATAATTCTGGAACTGTGTAAAAAGTAAAAACAAAATAAAACCAAAATGCACATGGGTGGAGCATAGGGCTAGAAGGCAGATTAAGGAAGAGTGTGGAAGAGAGAGCAAAGGCTGGAACAGCTCCAGTCATGCTATTGTGAAGACATTTAGTAATGACTGCTCTCAAGATTTGTTCAGAAGGTGGGGGTGCCCTTGCCTCCCTTTGAGGCTGAGAAAGTGTGATTTGCTTAAGGACCCCCAGTGATTTTCCATGGCTGAACAGAGTTTTGAACCTAATCTTCAGAGTTGTAGTCCAGTGCTCAAAGCACAACCCCATACTGGCTCTTCTTTATTTATTTACTTATTTAGTTAATCTTCATTTAGGGGAAGGCACACTGGGACATTCTTTCCAGAAGTTCTAAACAAGGTATAAGAATGGAAGCAGTGCACAGGGATGATTCCTCCCCCACATTCTGCTGATGGAATCCATTTCATAGAATTGTAAAGCTGGAAGGGGCAGTTCATCTAGTGCAAGCTCCTGCCATGCAGGAATATACAACTACAGCACTCCTGAAAGAGTTCATCCAAAAGATTTCCAAGAACAAGAGTCCACCACCAGCCAAGGCAGTCTATTCTCCTGTTGAGCAGCTCTTATAATAATGAATAATGAAGTTGGCTGCAACTCTATATTACTGTCTATGCTGAAAACATGCAGGGGTAGCTGTGTTGGCCATTTAGCAAATTCAAACCAAAATCCATCAGTGATTCTTGAGGAATCCATTGTTCTCTCACACAAAGAGGGCTGTAACCTCACTGGAATGGAGACTTGCTGGGTTGCAAATGAGGGATCCCTGTTGAGATACAAATGGACTTTAAATTTCCTGGATTTTGAAAATCTCCCTGTAGCCACATGGTCAGAAGGAGGAGGAGCCAGCCTGCAAAAGAAATCCTCCCCACTACATACCATCTTAACTAAAGATTCAAACAACATGTAGGCATCTGACTAACATCTCCAATTATTTTTCTCCTGTTTGGTTTGTAACATCTTGCCTGATGAAGAAGCCTATGGAGCTGTGAAAGCTTCCAACAAGTATATTGTGCATTTTGGTTAGCCAATAAAGGTATCACTGATGGGTTTTTGTTTGAATTTACTGTGTATGTGGTGTAACTTTACACATGTTTGGCTACACATCAGAAATGGCATGGAACCTTTTTGGTGAATTGTGAAAATGTGTAGCAGGAGACTGTCAAGAGACCCAATGTACATTGGGTTCTACTGATGCTCATCAGCACTCCCTAGCCAGTATCCCGATACACATCTGGATTGATACACACCGGAAACTTCACTGGCTCCCCTTTGTAGTAACTTCATGTCAAACCCGCAATGGATACGGACATTCCAAAGCTGATCATTTCTGTTTCCCACAGATGCAAGTCTACTTATGGAGGCACAAGTGTCATAATGAATTACAGCCATTCTTCCAATGTTTAGGTGGAATCTCTTTTCTTGTAATTTTAATCCATTGGTTTATATTCTATTCTCTGGAGCAACAGAAACCATGCTTACTTCATCTTTTACATGAAATCTCTCCAGAGATTTAAAGATGGCAATCATGTCACTTCTCAGTTTCATCACTGGATGTCTGACCTTTGATTCTCACTCTCACCTCCACAAAAATATCAGCATGTTGTTACTCTTTCAATGGGATCTACAGAGGTTGGTTTTGGCTTCTTAATTTACAGTTGACAGAGAGGTCACTGTTTTATTCCAGTGAAGTAAAAACAAGAGACAAAGGTGACACCTTACAGTTGAACAGATTTATTATGGCATAAACTTTCATGGACTAGAATCCACTATCTCTGGAAACTTATGACATAATAGATTTGTAGTCTTTAAAATGCCACTAGACTCTGTGGTTTTTATTTACAGTAACCCTGCATATACAAGGAAGAAAACAGTGATGGGTGGATGGATCACTCTGTTTTCTGGTTTTGTTAGTTTTGAACATGATCATTCTTATATCTGTCCTATGCCATTTTGGCATTTAATCAGTGTAAAAAAATGTGCAGGAAAATTTGTATTTAATTCTATAATCGGAATCCTATTTGTAATCCCAACTAGAGTAAACCTATTGAATCAAGGGTTAGTGTTAACTCACCAATTAATGGTTGATTCAATGGGTCTCTTCTAGTTGGGATGACCTACATTTTGGAAAATATTTCCATATAAAATGCACCATTCTACAGGTCATTTCACACAACACTAACACCTGCAGAAAGGTAACACTAACACCTGCAATAACACCTGCAGCGAGGCTGGGAAGAGGCTCGGTGGAGGATGTTCGGTGGAGGACATAAGGCTGCCCTTTTACCTCCTGGCAGCACAGCAACAACATCTTCAGCGAGGCTGGGAAGAGGCTCTGTGCTGCTCCTTTCTCCTCTGAGGAGGAAGAGCTGAAGGCAAGGGTGGGACAAATGGCAGGGCAGGTGTGAGCATGGGCGCATGCTTGGCCCGCCTGAGGACGTTTTCACACGCGGGTCTCTAGCAACTAGCATCATTCCAGAATGAATGAAAGCAGCATCATTCTGGTATGCTTCTGGTCGCGCAAATGTAATTCCCAATGAAACCGGCATGCAAAAGAACGGGGATGATGCCGCAATGGGACGGGGATGGGACGGGGATGGACGGGGTTCTGTGCAACGTCATGTGAACACAGGGGCAAAGGAACCGCAATGGGACGGGGATGGGATGGGGTTCTGTGATAACGTCCCAAGTGTGTACCTGTGCCTCATTGAGAAAGCCCTGCCTCTCAAGCCCTGCCCCTTCCATCTCTCAAGCCATGTAGACAAGCCTAGAAATGCTGAAGCCTGTCTCCCAAACCAGTTTAGTTTTGACTTTTTTGCTTCAACTTTTCTAACTTTAAAGGAATTATCATAGATGATGGAGCTATTTGGAGAACAGGGTTTAGCATATGGGCTATTTCCTTTACGGTTCTGACTTAAACGCAGAGCAGATTCATTGACTCTCTGACATGGAAACCACCAGCCAGTATGGGTGGCTTCCACAGAAGGGAGCATCCCATGAGTATGATCTGCTCATGACAGAGCTTCAAAGGCTACTTTTTCTTTTTTATTGTTTTTATTAAAAGTTACATACACTTATCTGTTAGCTTATTTCATATACGGCATATATACAAAATATGTATATTATGTAAGTAACATTTCTTATTAAAAGAAGAGTATATCTAAATGTCATCTGTTTATCTATCTATCTATCTATCTATATGATATTTTTCCTATAATTCTAATATAAATTCTATTACTTTTAAGAAGAATGCCTCCTCACGCTATCCATTAGTAAGCAGTGGTATGATGATGCTCTGGGTCCAAGAGCAACATTCTATTTTATTTAATTATTTCAAGGATTTATGTCCTATAATGGGATTCAAGGCTGGTTACACAATGGGATTCTCCCACAATGGGATTCAAGGTTGGTTACAATATTTTAAAAAGATAGAACTAAAACACTGGTTACAAAAGTTAACAAAATAATTAAATATTACTAATATTACTAATTACTAATATTACTACCCAGTCATGGGTGGCTGTAATGTGTCATCATATTCATACTTTTTCTTCTTCTTCTCACAAGCAACTTTCTAAGCTCTACATGCTTCCAACAGCAGACAAGGACTCAGGTTCCAAACCAATGGAAATATCACTATTCATCGCAATGTATTGTGAGTTCCAAGACACTGCTCCCTTTTTGAGCTGATATAGGAAGTGCCTAGGCTGAGGAGAGGGTGGGTTTATTATTATTTTAAGCCTCAGTTGATCTCCAACACTGAGCCCCAAAGCATTCTCCTAATGCAGATGGAGGGTTTAAATGAGGGGGAAATGATAACGCTGCAGTTGAGAGACTTGAGGGAAAATGGAAAGAAAGAAGAGACCTTGATGTTTGATAGTTGTAATAACCTGCCGAGTGTTCTAATGGCTCAGGGATCAGGTGCAGAACCACGGCAATAACAAGTGCTGAATAATTATCCCAGCCATATTCTGCCGAAACAAACCCCCAAAGTACGAATTTTATAAGGAGGCTTCTGCTGCCTCTCCGAGATTCCCCGAAATGTTAAATCGCTGGATTGGGAGCACTTCCAACATTAGTACTGCCCAGTTAGAAAGAAATAAAGCCCGGAATCCTCCAGTGGCAGTTCTAATGTCTTTGTTAATTATGAATTATGGGTAAATATGCCGATCCATAGAGGTCACTCCTGTCAGCAACAATACTTTTCAAGAAGGATCTTTTTTATGAGGGCCTGTTTCATTTGGCGATCATGTACGGTATTTTATATATTCATAAAAGCCCAGCTACAAGTTCAAGCCAAAACAGATCTGGGGTTTTTCCCCCCTCTCTTTTTTCAGGTGGTCTATTTATTTTTTTCTCTAGGTTCCTCCCTACCTCCCCCATTCTTGTGTTTAGTATTATTGTCTAGAGAGACCCAGATCATGCCTCCTTGGCAGGAAACAGCTGTACAATTCTAAAGGCTGGGTGGAATTTGGTAAAAAGAGGCCAAGGTGAGGCCAATTGTCAGACACTCCACTAACAAGGAGGTGGCACTTTCTAAAGAAAATTAACTAGCCAACAAGCCAGTTATCTAGCATACCATCAGCTAGATTAACCACAGTTACATGGCAATGGCTGGTCCCAAGCTCTGTCCCAAAAGGGCACAGGAACAGGTTTAAAATGATGTGTGGATCTCACCCAACAAAAGCAACTGGCACACAGTCATTTTAATTAGATGGTAGCGGCTGTAACACATTCCGCTCTGGCAGCGTCTTCTTGGTTTCCCTCCACACAATTCCCTCATTGGCCCCTACAAAGAACTTTTGGAGACTGAATGTGGATATCATCAAAACAATACACTAAAGTTAGGAATGATATATGTTGGTTTGCTAGACTGATGGTAACTCCTAGAACAATCCTCTCCGTCCTCACCCAGGTGTTGGTAATGGTCACTTTTATCCCACAAACTAGAAGTAAAGGCTGCCATCTTATATACATGCCCTTGGGAGAAAAACCCCATCACACACAATGGAACTAAAGGGCGGAATCCTGCTCAGGATGTACATTAGTGTATCTCCTGGATATGCCAGCATAACAAGTTTAAGGGCATTACTCAGAGATGTTTTGCAGCTCCTTTCACAATACCTTTCTTCTGGTATTGCAATGCCAGCTTGACAGCTGCCCTGTAGAACTCTGATTTCTTGGTCACTTATTATCTATGGAGGTGAGCCTAAGGGCCCTCTGACTGCTGTCCCACACCATGGGGAAAAGGAGAAGTTTTTGCCATTTTCTGGTGTCTACTCCTTCTTACCTGGCTTCACAATAGCATAATGGATAATAGATGAGTTCACCTTCTTGGTCAGTCTGTGGCTAAGACAGTGGAGCTTCTCTGGGGAGCCATCCATTTACTGTAGAACAACTAAGAACAAGTAGATAAGAAGGAGAAGCTTTCCCCTATCAGACCACAAGTGTACGTAGGTACCCAGTAGTACTCAAGGTCTTGTCCCCCAGATGCTCTGGACTTCAATTCCTATACTTTGCCTTTTGTTACTTGAATTGCCCATAAGAGCAAAATGATGCTTTTACCATATATGGAGTAAAAAAATGACAGAGACCTAAACTGGGTCAAAATATGTAAACAGAGGCTATCTTCATTTTTTTAAAAAAAACTGGGATGCATAAGATTTATAGTTTCAGACTAGCCAAATCAGAAATCTTTGGAAGTGATAAATACTGTAAATCTCATCAGTAAATTATACTTCTTGAGATGCCCAAGATCATCAAGGTCTTAAGGATGAGGCCTACAATGTTGTTCTTGTAATAAGGCTGCCTATAACCCCAGCATGGTTTGAGTGTTGGACTAGAATTTTGGAAGGCCGTGGTTTGAATCCCCATGAAGGAATGGAGATCCAGTGGGTGACTTTGGCCAAGTCGCACTCTCTAAGTCTCAAAAAAAAAGCAATGTCAACCCCCCTTTGAAAAATCTTGCCAAGAAAACCCTGTGATAGGCTCACCTTAGGGTCACCATAAGTCAGAAACTACTTTATGGCACACAATACACACACAAGGCTAAATGATGGTCAAAAACATAGGATGTGGACTGATCTCAGATCAGTTAAAAATCTTGTATTCTAGATTTATTGTATATCACCTCAGTTCTGCATTTGATGATACTATTGTTACCATCCCTAATGAGGATTTTATAGGTTGAGTATTTTCCTTCTTCACCAATATGGTACTTTTGCTTGGGGAAGACAGCTTGTGGGGGGAGAGGATATGATGCCTATATTTTAGTTAGATTCAAAACCATCTTCATCAAGTCATCATTGCCAGGTAAGATGGACAACCATTTTGTGCAGTTCTACATAATAAACTGAAGTCATGTACACTTTGGCAGGTAACAGATGGACTAATTAGAGGCTGAACTATTTTGAGTATAACTGATAACCAGGTCTGAAAAGGGTTATGGAAAGGATCGAGAACTTGACATCAAACTGACAAGTAGATATTTGCTAATGGAAAACCTGGTCACCCCAAGAACTAGTTAGCACATAATATATGTGTGAGGGTGGGGAGATCTAATTAAAATCCAGACACAATACAATATGGTGGCAGGTATGATTTTAGGATTTCATTGGACTGCCTTCTTAATGGACATGGTGTTGTGAAACAGTTAAAATATGGGTCAGAATGCTCTTGGGAACAAATTGGGAGTTACACTAGTGTAAGCTTTCTGGGTGATTTTGTCAAAGGAGGTATCCAGTACCTCCTTGCACAATTTTTCCCCTAAAACACAAAATAGCAGCTAAATAGCACAAGACATCACTCTAATCCCAGCCCAAACAGCCACTGATTGTCTAGATATGGTATTTGCTAGGAGACTGCCATTATGTTGTTGTCCTCCATTCCAGACTCCTGTTCCCCATCTCCTCCATTATGCTGGTGGAGCTTCATGTTTATGTCCAACAGATTACCTCAGCTCTCTTCATTTGGTCAACTCAATGACAGCATGGAAGCGGGTCAGAATTGTATCCGCTGATCTCACCTTTACAGACATTGGTGGTTCTGTACCATACATGTATAGAACATATTCAAGATCCTCTTTTCTGATTCAACTATACCAGAGGAAGAGGAAATGATGGTGGAAAATGCTGTGATGTTGTGCCAGAGAAAAGTGTACTCTGATGCTGCAATGATATGGGGTGGGCAGCAGCAAAAGCTGCTCAGGAACTAGCAGGGCAGCTTTCACTCCTGGGAAAGATAGTCATTGTTCTGTCCCCCTCCACAGGTACATCCCAAGCAAAAAAGTTCTTACAACAATGTCAGTGAGACCTCCACTGGTGTCACCAACAATAGTCTACGCTTATATCTGTACACCTTGCATGAAGGTCAGAGACAACTCTGTTCAGAAACTATCACAGCCTTTGGAATGCTATGAGGATGCCTATGGGAAAAAATGATATAACCTAGATTCTGGTCTGTTGATATTAGAGAGAGGCAGGGTGAAAGTCAGGCAGTCAAAAAGAGTATGGGCTAATTAGGATGACAATAATGGAGAAGATATGAGTTGGGTTGGGGAGAGCTGAAAATGAGTTCAGGGGGAAATTACTTTGTTTGGAACAGACAGGTTACTGCTTGCTGTCTTAATGGTATCTCCTTCTCCATTCACTCAGCTCGGCAGTCATGGACCCCTCCCCTTCTTCACCTCCCTTTCCTTTTCCAGACTTGAAAAAGGCCGCTGGATGTGTGATGGCAGAAACATGGAGTCAGCCCTGCTGCTGCTGAGATAGACTGTCTCTTCAGGAGTCTTTTGGGGGGTCTCTTTGGAGGCTGACTCATGTTTTTGCCCCTGCTGCTGCTACTGCCCATCTCTTTTGGGTGTTGGCACTCCAAAGAGATGGATAGTAGCAGTGGTGACAATAGCAAAAATATGGTGTCTCCACTGCTGCTGCTGTTGATAGCCCGTCTCTTTGAGGAGCAGGGATTTCAAAAGATTTTGTTGGGGGTGTTTAAAAAATGATCCACACTGGGTGTCAAATATGCAAGATATGTCATTGTTCCTTGGATTATGCTTAGTGAACTTCAACACAGACTTGGACTGTGGTGATGCTGTTTATTTGTGGACCAGTGAAGGGATCACTCTGCTGCTCTACCAAGGCTCCCAAAAGCTGAATGAAGAATGTGAGACTGTCCAACTGTTTTGTTTTGTTTTGTTTTTGTATCCTCGCCATATGTCCTTTCCTGTGCAAGTTGACAATAAAGCTTTCACACTTTCCTGCAGGTGTGGTTATTGTTCTTGATCCTAAAATAACCTCTTGCTCTTGGCAAAGCCAGTGGCAGCCCTCACTCTGCCAACCCTGCTACTGTTCAGTAGTAGAGGGCATGTTTCACAAGCAAAATGTTGCATATTTGTTTAGTTAAATGGATATCAAGTGACAGTGATGTGAAAAACCTTGTCTGACTTGCTGGAGCTCCCCTACCAGTCAAAGCAGACAATAGGAGGCTAGATGGATAGTCTTATTTTTAGTCTCACATGTTGTTGTTGTTCTGTGCCTTCAAGTCATTTCTCACTTATGGTGACGCTAAGGCGAACTTGGTAAGATTTGTTCAGAGGAGGTTTTCCATTCCCCTGAGGCTGAGAGGGTGTGGCTTGCCCAAGGTCACCCAGTGGGTTTCATGGCCAAGCTGGGAATCAAACCCTGGTCTCCAGAGCCATAGTACAACATTCAAACCATATTGTGTCTCACCATATTTAGGTGCTGGCCAGCACGGGGAATAGTTGTATTCTTGTATCAAACAAATTAGGAATCCACCCTAGTTGGACCATACCTCAGAAAAGTTACTTTTTGGACTACATTTGGCCATGCTGGCTGGAGATTTCTGCAAATTTTAATCCATAAAAGTAACTTTTCAAAGCTCTGAGGTCAGAAGCACAAAAATATAACCTGTGCTCTCTGAACACTGATGTCTTGAGTCCAATGGGAGGGTACGTTTAGTAAGGTTTTTATCCAGGTGTTTCCCGAAGAATTGGAAGCTATCTGTTTGTCGCAGCACAGGATTTACCTCATCTATGCACTTTGCATTTATCATGCTTCATTTTATGATTGACCACTGGAAGGTAAGCATGGGCTAGCAACATCTGATACCTGAAGCACATAACTCTAAGCAATTTTGCTTGTGGTAAGGGTAACTATAGGGAACACATATTGCTTTTAACATCTGTTTTGATGCTACTACATATATCAGTGCATGAGCTCTTGTAAAGGAGAGCCTTAAAAAACTACATGACAGTGAGCCTCAGAATCACCAAATACTTAGAAAGGGTACTGGATATATTGCCACATGGACAGTGGTGCCATGCAGTGAATAAAATAGTTTTACAATGGGAGACAGAAGGGATGTGTCCTGATAGCAGGGCTAGAATATATAGTAATCCAATCAACTGGCATGAAAGAGTAGAGTGAAATGTTGAGTCCCCACTGATATCAGCAAGATTCAGGGTGTAGTCTGCATATAACACAACATAAAAACATGAACTGAGAACAATAGATATAACACCACATTAAAGATAATTACTACTGGTAGGGAGATAACCACCCATAGTCTTTATTAAGACCAAGAGATAAGTGTCAACTGTGTTAATGAACAGTAATTCAGCCACCTCAGATTCTCTCTGTACTTTGAGCATTTCTTTTCTTATTTATAGTGATTATAAGGTCAGTTGCAAAAGTCCTGGGAGCCAGGTATATCCTCCCTCCCACTGGTTATCTGTCCTGGATATTGCCAATTTTAATGGCTTGCTTATGGCCTTCCATCCTCTTCTGTCAACACTGGCCTGCTTGTCTCTTGTATGATGGGAACTTCTTGTTGCTGTTGTTATTGTGTCCCTTCAAGTCATTTCCAGTTTATGGCAACCCTAAGGCTATCACAAGGTTTTCTAGGGCTAAGAATATGTGATGCTCAGTTTCACCCAGTGGGTTCCATGGCTGAACAGGATATTGAACCCTGATCTCCAGAGTCATAGTCCAGCACTCACAACAAACTGCTACCCCATGCTGGCTCTCACCTAACATCTAGTGATAGCAAAATTAATATTGGGTGACATTTATTTCAAGACCAGAATGGCACTGTAGTTTGCTTGTTGGACTACAACTCTGGAGACCAGGGTTTGATTTCCAGCTCAAGCATGAAACCCACTGGGTGATCTTGGGCAAGTTGCATGTTCCCTATGGGAAGGTAGTGGCAAATCTCCTCTAAACAAATCTTGCAGCAAAGTGCATTTTCACCTTCTGTTGCTAAAGGAAGTAATGAAAATAGAAGGAAGGGGATTGGAGGGGGACGAGGGGAGTACATGGGTCAAATAAGAAGGCCCTATGGCTCTTTGCCTATCTGCTTCCATCCCTCCTCTCTCTGGCTGCATCTGCAATGTAGAAATAATGCAGTCGGACACACCATTTTAATTGCCATGGTTCAATGCTATGGAATTCTGGGATTTGTAGTCATGTGAGAAATTTCACCTTCTCCATCAGAGAACTCTGGTGCCACAACAAACTACAAATCCCAGGATTCCATAGCATTGAGCCAAGACAGTTAAAGCAGTATCCAGCTGCATTATTTCTCAGTGCAGTGCAGTCTCTCTCTCTCTCTAACATGCACACACACACACACACACACACACACACACACACACTGCTGTTTTTACAAAAGGTGCTTGACTTGACATGGCCACTGCCAGTTCTAGCCATGTGAAACAGCAACAACTCTGTAATGGTATCTTGCAGGGTGACCAGACGTCTTCCTTTTCCAGGACATGTACTACATTTCTACCTTCTGTCCTGGAGGAATTTCAAAACGTCCTCCATTTTGACCATGACGAAGAAGCATGAATTTACATGTATATTAGTGTTTTTAGCTTTCTACTTTGTAACGACCAACATTTTTTCTTGAATATCTTACTTTTTGTGGTGCCTTGTTTTCCTTTGTGGTCAGGATACCTGGTCATTCTGGTTCTCCCTCAAAGAGGGTATTTTGCTTTCCAAAACTGCCAACAGAGTTGTTCGATGCTGAAACTAGACATTGGACTAAGGTCCACAGTTTGGATTCCACCAAACATCTTCTGCTATTCAGGGAAGAGCCATGTTTTCAAAATGGATGGCTGAGTTTTCCCAGATGTATCCCATTGTCCCTGTACCTTTCCCCAGCTGTTCACTTCTTGGTTGGAACCTGGGTTGATAGTGCTTCTCTTGGTATCCTCCTATTCTTTTTCCTTCCCTGTCCCTTGTCTTCCCCTCCATTTCTGCTGCCTTTGCCGCTTGTGTCTCCATCTCTTGCCATAGCAACACCTGCAGGTGAAGGCAAAGCTCATTCCCCATGTGCTTTGCAGGCAGTGAAGAGGCAACTAATCACTCGACAAGTTGTGAAGTGCCAGCATGCTACCCATGATCAAATTGCAGACGCAAGCACCCCTGACACCCCCATGTGGCACAGGTGTTTAACCTGCTTCTGTGAACATTGCTGCATTGGGGGGGGAGAGAGCTTAAAGCTGTTGTTGGTTCCTCATCATACATTGTTTGCTTGCAATGTCTCACACAGAGATGCAAACTTGTAGGGTGCAATTTGAGTTTCCCAGGGTGTTAGCCCTTTTAAAGGGAAACAAAAATATGCAAGTATGAAAGTTAAACTTGTTAAAAAGTTCCACTTTCCTCAGCAGAACAGCAAAAGCATGGGGCAAACGATTTATTATAAATCTGCCTTCCTAAAGAATAAAGACTAACTCCAAAAAAAATCCCAAAAACATGCAGTTTGTAGTTTAATAATAATAATAATCATAGAATCATAGAATCATAGAGTTGAAAGAG